>JAAALK010000082.1:87396921-87464653 GCA_019279435.1 Zizania palustris | reverse complement strand
CGTGAATCCACTCCTCTATGTCATCACCGCCTCCTGCCTGCGCACGTCTCTAGTGCGGGGGCGCGAAACGTGGTGGTAATTGAGGTGTCGTCCATGCGGCTGCTAAATCTAATATGCGCCAGTATGACCGGCCCAATGGTTGGTCTAACTAATAGAGTCATGCACGGGCCTCAGCCATGGTGGTGTGGCCGAAGACGCAATAACTTTTCTGGGTACTCCCATCGGTTCTACTATATATGCGATGAACAGGGTGTACACTAGCTATTAGAGTGGGTTGAAGCGGCTTCAGAAAAGCCAATTCTCTTGAACATCGCCTCCATTCTCAAGTGATTATGGCTCTACGTGGTTTGCAACAGTAGAGCTAACAACATAGTATACTATGTTGGCTATTATTTGCTCGATGTCGTGGGAGGACAACGAGGAGACGATAGAGTTACCTTGCTCCCGGGTGAGATCGGGAATGTCGATGTCACGCTTGATGAAGCTCATGCGGGTCTTAGTGAAGCGCCCGAGTAAAAGAGTGTGTAGCTCCCTCATATTGGTCTCGATCTAAGAAACCAAGTTGAAATGTGCATTGGTTTCAAGTCTGTGATGAGTTATTGACAAGGTTCCTTCTCTGGGTGAAGGGGTCCCTCCGAAGGTGTTAGGAGGTTTTTACCGAAAGGTTCGGTGTTTAGCTGGCTGCAGCTGTGTAGCGGAGTGTGTCTGTCAGAGGGGTCTGGCAGAGCACAATAAATCGGTGGTACCGAAGGGTTCGGTCCTTTGGGTGGTACACCAGAGTGTGTACCAAAGGTTGTTTACCGGAGAGGTCTCCGGGGTACTGGAAACACTTATTTGCTTGACGTTGGTGCGCAGGTGGCTTCGGAGGCAATGGATGGTTCACAGCAAGTGAACCTGGGTCAAGCGGCAGGCTTGATGCCAGGTGAGCGGGGAGCTCAGTCATGCACGACATCGACTCCTGAAGTTGACCCTGCTTCAATCACTTCGGCGAGAGGCCCCAAAGCTACATCCTCAACATCGGTCATCTTCGACCACTCACCGGCACAAGTTGAGGGGGAGACTACATCTCGCCGTGAGGCTCCTCATCATATTCAAAGGATGCATCCTCTCGAGCAGATCATTGATGAGCTTGATCAAAGGGTAACACGTTCTCATGCTCATTTCATTGATTCTGCTTTTGTTGCCTCTTTTGAGCCCTTGGATGTGAGTCATGCACTTTATGATTCTAGTTAGATCAATGCCATGCATGAAGAACATGAAAATTTTGAGAGAAACCAAGTTGGACACTTATAGATCCTCCACCTAATGTTCATTTTATTGTAACAAAATGGATTTTCAAAAAACAAACAAGGGGAGGATGGGTCTGTAGTTAGAAACAAAGCTAGACTTGTGGCTCGGCGTTATTCTCAATTAGAAGGAGTTGATTTTACTGAAACTTTTGCACATGTTCCTCGTCTAGAGGCCATTAGGATTTTACTTGCATTTGCGGCATCCCATGGTTTCAAACTTTATCAAATGGATGTTAAAAGTGCTTTCCTTAATGGATTCATAGGCGAATATGTTTATGTAAAACAATCCCCTGGTTTTGAAAATCCCAAATACCCACATAAAGTTCTTAATCTTCATAAGACTCTTTCTGGACTCAAGCAAGCCCCTCGGGCTTGGTATGATAGACTTAAAGTCTTTTCTGCTTGAGCGAGGGTATTTAATGGGTTCTGTTGATAAAACCCTGTTTACTCTCAAGCATGGCAAATATTTCCTTCTAGTTCAGATTTATGTTGATGATATCATCTTTGGTGGCTCTTCTCATGCTTTGGTTGTCGAGTTTGCAGAATCTATGGGCAGGGAGTTTCAGATGTCCATGATGGGCGAACTCACATTCTTCCTTGGTTTGAAAATAAAGCAAAGCAAACAAGGTACCTTCGTCCAACAGATGAAGTACACCAAGGACCTGCTCAAGAAGTTCGACATGGCTGATGTGAAGCCACTCGCCACTCCAATGGCTACATTGAGAAACCTTGTTGAAGAACATGGGTTTGATACTCCAGATGTGATGAGTGATTGTCAACGGAAGTCAAAGAAAGAGACATGAAGACCTGCTGTGTCTGAGGCGCGTGTGACTCAGGTACATGGGAAGCAAGCGACAACCGGGCAGAGGAGCCACGGAGTCGGGCTGGCCCAATCTGGGTACATGGGCTAGGAGCGGCAAATGATCCACTGGTCTGTTGACTAGGTTTTACTCAGGTACACGGGCGGTGAGTGATTGCCGGGGTGAGGAAGCTGTGGGGTCGAGTTGGCCCAATCCGAGTACCCGGTGCGAAGACGGTGGACGCTTTGTCAGTTTCGGTGCAAAACTCACAACCTATGATTATTTTGTTTTAGGATATTAAGTTTTTAGCATATTAATATTTAGTTTTAAGGTCGAGAATATTTTTATTTGAGTCAGTTGATTCTTCTAACGATATTTTAGTAATTTTTGGATTTTATTTTAGAGTCAGTATAATTTACCCTAGGGGTAAATTAATCTTTTTCATGTATTAGGAGTCGCCTATAAATAGGCCCCTACCCCCCTAGGGATAGGGTGACTATTATTTTTCAAGACCAATCTACAGTCCACCGATTAGTCTTTAATCTACAATTATTTCGAGTTCGATCTCCATCACCGGCGAAAAGTTTTTTGCGTTTTCCTTCTCTCCGGCCGGCGGGTGCAGCAGAGCGCGGCGCGGGCCTAGGCGCGACAGGGAGTTGTGGCACTGCTTTTAGCGCGGGCCCCACGGTGATCTTATTCCGCACTACGTTATCGAAGCAGAGGCAGTTTTTCCCGCTGGAAGCAACACGTGCACGGCGGCCAAGACACCGAAGTTTTTTCTTCCCGGGCGGCTCACGCAGTGCAAAACTTCTGCAACTCTTTCCATCGCGGGCCCCACGGAGTCAACGAAAGTAGCACTGACACAGGTAGGCACATTTTTTTCCCAGGCATCTACATGGCGACGCTATGCGCAGAAGCTCCCGGTGGAAATTTCTTGCGCAACACAGTTCATCACAGCAGCGCGGGCCCATGATCTGATGCATTGCGGGAGCTGTGCAGGCTTGTGTCAGTCGGCCAGCCGCAAGGGAAGTTGACGCGACGCAACGCCAGTTTTGTTTTGTTTTTCGTTGGAGTATTTCGGCCGGCAGGCTTCGATGAGCGTCATCAGCAGAATGACGACGAGTTTCTTCGATGTAGGTAAGTAGTTTTTTAATCTACTATCTTTCATCTAGTTAATTAAATAAAATTAATCTAGTAGTTAATTTTTAATCTGTTAAATTTTATTACTTATCTCGTATTATTTATTTAAGTGTTTTATTTAATCTGCTTATATAAAAAAGGAAAAAATTTTATTAGTCGCAATAATATTGTTACTCTAGTTTTTACGTGCAATATTTTAGGTTTATTTCTGAATTTATGTTTTAATGATCCTTGTTTTATTCATTTGGTTAGTATTTTATCTCTAGACTGAAATATAAATATTTCTTGATATATCTACGTGTTTTTATCTACTACGGTATTTTTATTTAGTTTATCTTTAATATCATTTTAATTAAGACACCGGTCAGTTTTATGCTAGACAACTTTAGTTTCAGTAATTTGCTCTGCTAATATTATTTGTCTGGTTAAGTTTGTTTGGGTGTTGGGATTAGGACATAGTTTAGCAAGAAATTTTTAGGCGCCCATTCACGGGGCCCCCCCTTTGGTCGCTACTTTCGGTCCTACAAGTGGTATCTGAGCGAGGTTAGGGTTTTATCATACCTTAATTGGTTCTAAACCCAGGTAGTGATCATGATGTCTTCTGGTAAAATCCCGTCCCTTGAAGCTTTTGGCTACACTTATTGGAAGACTCGCATGCGAGCCTATCTTATGAGCTAGAGCTCGGACATATGGGAGATTTGTGTTCACCCTACTTTCACCATAGTGCCTATTGCTAAGGGTATTGCTGCTGATGTAATTGCCCAGCATCAAAACAATAGTAAAGCGGTGAACATTTTATTTTCTGGTCTAGGTCCTAGTGAGTTTGAGCGTGTTAGCCATCTCACCACTGCACGAGAGATCTGGGCTACACTCCAGGCACACCATGAGGGGACAACTGAAGTCAAGGCTAGGCTCTATCAGACCTACCGACGTGAGTATGAAAATTTCTCACAGAAGCTGGGTGAGACTGTTGAGGCTTTGTTTGGTCATTTTCAATCGATCATTAACAAGCTTCGTGTCAACAAGGCCGAGCATGATCAGCTCGTCTTAGATCATGAAGAGGCGCTTAAGGTTCTCTATACCTTGGACCCTAAGATCTGGGAGATCAAGGTTTCTTCTATTGTTGAGAGCGCTTCTTATGATACCTTGACTGTCGCAGAGCTTTTTAGTAAGCTCAAGGCCTCAGAGATCGATATCCAGTTGAGATCAAATCTCACTAGTTCTGGCTCAAAGACTCTGGCACTTGTGACACCGTCTGCTGATCCTACTGCCTTGAGTTGTACTGCTTTTTCCTTGATGTCTATCTCCGAGGAACAACTTGATTCACTAGGAGATGATGATCTGTCTTTGTTTAACAATGGAGTGCGACGTGTCTATGACAAACGAATGGTTAAGAGACACGGCACAAAGTCTAGATGCTTCTAGTGTGGTGATCCAAGTCATTTCATCGCCGACTGCCCCAAGCGGAAGAGCTACAAGAAGGGAACCAGCGACAACTCCTACGACTCTGGCAAGTACGACAACTCTACTTCCACAAAGGGCAAGCCCAAGACGAGATTCTTTGGAAAGGCTTTGAAGGACTACAGGCGTGAGAACAAGAAGTGAGACAAGGCCTTCTTCGCCGAGATGGAGAAGAGCTACTCCATGAGATCTTCGTCTTCCTCCTCATCTTCAAGTTCAAGTGATGAAGAGATCTTGATCAGGAATGGGAAGGATAGGGACGATCCAGCAGGCCTATGCTTCATGGCCTTCGGGGACAAGCCGAAGAGTCGCTCGCGTCACATCCGAAGACCCCACAAGAGTTTATGCTCAATGGCTCTTGGGGATAAGAAAGAAAAGGACTCCTCCGACGACTCCGACGACGACGATGATGAGAAGGTATATTCCTATGAACAAGAAGTTGTTAATTTACTAGAACAGAACCGTCAGGAGTTGAAGTATCGGGGAGAAACTGCTTAGAGGGGCTAAGAAGAGGATAGATGAGCTTGATAGTGAGCTTGCCATGGCAACTGGCAAGATTGAGAGTCTGTCTTCTTCCCCTTGCTTGGGTGATAGTAGTGAGTGCCCTAACTGCGAGGTGTTGTTGTGTGACCTAACAACTCTTAAGTCCATTTACACGGAGAGAGTAGATGAGAGAGACGCTATGGCCACTGAGCTTGAAAGCGCTTAGGAGGAGCTGAAAAATGTTCATGCCACTGTCGTCGTACCTTGTGTAGACTGCCCATCCCATTTAGATAGTATAGCTGAGCTAAGAGCCAAGAGTGATGACCAGTTGAGCGAGTTAGCTGGAGTGAGAGCTGAGTTGGAGCAGACTAAGCTAGAGCTTGAGACCTTGTCAGCTCCACCCACTGTTTTGTGAGAACTGCTTGTCCATGAGAATGGAGTTGATCAAGCTAAAAGCTGAGAAGTCTGTCGATGTTGATAAAGAGTGTGAGATCTGCTTGTCTCAGGTGGAGGTGTTAGCTTCCTTGAGAGAGGAGCTAGCTGATGTTTAGAACGAGAACTTTTACCTCCGTCAGATCCTGAGTTGGATTAGTGATAGAGAGCCACAGCTTGGCATGATGATCCAGCAGTTCAAGAGACAGGATGGGTTTGGGGTAGGTTACACCTATACCAAGGCTGATTTTGAGAGTGCTATTAGCCGAGCAGTGGAGTGGAGTAAGATGACTCCTAAAGAGAGATATCCCAAGACTCACTCCACTGAGTCCTTTAAGGATAGTCAGCCCAAGGATGGAGTATTCCAAGGAACAACCTAAAGCTCTACCTAAGAAGCAAATCTTGGTTCCAAAGCCTAAACCTCTCCACACTTCTCTTGATTCTTTACCTGGACCTTCTCACACCAAAGATGCTACACCCAACACCGTCAAGTCTAAGAATCCCAAGCCTCAACCACATCCCAAGAAGACTACCTATCACTATGAGTTTTGTTAGAGATACGGGCATCTTGAGGAGTTTTGCTTCAGGAGGAAGCGGGTTGAGCGAGCAAAGAGAGCTCGTGGTGGGCAGGAGCAGTTCTACCAGCAGGGTGGTAGACAAAGAGTTCCTCGACGTAGAGAGTGGCTAGAGGCTAGGCCACATCGTGTAGTTGGTGGTAGAGGAGACAGTTTATATGACCATGCTCCGGAGGGTGGTTTCCGTTCCGGCAGAGTTCCAGATCGTTATGGATACAATTTTGGACCTCGTGGCCGTGATTTTAGTAAGAACAGAGGACCGCGCTTTGAGCCGTGTTTTGGTCCAGACTCATATGATTCCTTCTGCTTTCCTACTTACGAGCAGATGGCTCGACACTGGTTTAGCACCTTTGCTAAACTTGGTGTTCGACCGTTTGCTCCCACTCATGACCATTGATCTTGTAGGATCGAGGACTAGAGAACGTGTGGATCATGGATTCAGGATGTTCTCACCACATGACGGGACACCCCAGATGGTTCTCCAGCCTCACTCCCCCGAGCTCCAAGGAATACATTACTTTTGGGAACAGTGGTCAAGGGAATGTACAAGGTATTGGGTCGATTCATATTTCTAATTATTTCTCTTTGAAGAATGTTGCTTTAGTTGGAAATCTGAACTTTAATCTAATTTCTGTTTCGCAACTTCTTGAGGATAGTTTAGAAGTGTGCTTTAAGAAGGGCATGTCTTTTGTTGTTGATTCTAGAGGATCTTTAGTTTGCCAGATCTTACCTTTCGGTAAGGTTTTTCGTATTGATTTCTCTAGTTCTTCTGGCCCTTCTCGCTGTCTGATGGCCGGATCTTCCTCTAAGCTATGGAAGTGGAATAGAAGGTTAGGTCATTTGAGCTTTGATCTGCTTGTCAGATTGAGTTCTATGGATCTTATCCGAGGATTGCCTAAGCTTAAGATGGAGAAGGATCTAGTGTGTCATCCATGTCATCATGGGAAAATGGTTGCCGCTTCTCATGCACTTGTGACTCAGGTGATGACTTTGTATCCGGGAGAGTTGTTGCACATGGACACAGTAGGTCCAGCTCGAGTATTCTCAGTCGGTGGGAAGTGGTACGCCCTTTTGATAGTTGACGATTTTTCTCGATTCTCGTGGGTTTACTTTCTAGAGTCTAAGGATGAGACTTTTCAGTATGTTCATGACCTGATTTTGAAGCTGAAGAACGAGAACGATGGTCTAATGCGAGCAATTCGTTCGGACAATGGCTCTGAGTTTAAGAACTCTCAGTTCGTCAATTTCTGTAGTGATCAGGGTCTTGATCATCAGTTCTCTGCTCCTTACACTCCCCCACAGAACGGCATTGTGGAACGAAAGAACCGCACGCTAGTCGAGATGGCCAGGACGATGCTTGATGAGCACAAGACTCCAAGGCGTTTTTGGGCTGAAGCTATGAACACAGCTTGCTATTTAGCCAACCGCATTTTTCTTAGAGCTTACTTAGGCAAGATGTCATATGAGTTGCGGTTTGGTAGACAGCCCAAGGTGAGTCACTTGCGAGCTTTTAGATGCAAGTGCTTTGTGCTTAAGAAGGGAGGGCATTTGGACAAGTTTGAGTCTCGTTGCTGGGATGGAGTCTTTCTTGGTTATGCCTTGCACTCTCGAGGTTTTCGTGTTTGGAACTTAGATTCTCTACTTCTCGTCGAGTCTTGTGAGGTTTCTTTTGATGATTCCATGCCTTCGCTAACTCCCTCCTTTGAGCTTTTTGGAGATGGTGAGTTTGGAGAGTCCATCTTCGAGGAAGATGATGACACTCCTGTTGATGATGAGGGTGGGCCCTCTGCACAGCCTGTAGACCCCACACCTTCTGAGACTTCGACTGAGGATGAGGACGAACCTCTAATCACTCCTTCTACTTTGATCGAGCCTCCTCAGCCGAGTCCAGAAGTGTCAGTTGCTGACTCCAGTGAGATGACTTCTCAGCCAAGTCTAGAGGAGCTAGTTGCTGACTCCGGTGAGGTGATTTCAGATCACCTAGGATCCCGAGCAGTTTAGCGTGATCACCCTTCAGAGCTCATCATCGGTGATATTACTGAGAGATCCTTACGTTCCTAAGTTGGTTCTCTTGCTATGTTTGTTGAGTTTGCTTTTGTTGCTACTTTGAGCCTAGAGACGTTTTCCATGCTTTGTCCGATTCAAATTGGATAAACGCCATGCAAGAAGAGCTTGAAAATTTTGTTCGCAATCGGGTTTGGACACTAGTTGAGCTGCCACCTGGATGCAACACCATAGGCACCAAGTGGGTGTTTAAGAACAAACAAGGAGAAGATGGTGTTATGGTGCGCAACAAAGCTCGATTAGTGGCATAGGGTTTTTGTCAAAAAGAAGGTATTGATTTTGAAGAGACCTTCGCCGCTGTTGCTCGTCTTGAGTCCATTCATATTATTTTGGCCTGTCCTGCTTCTAAAGGTTTTAAGCCTTATCAAATGGATGTCAAGAGTGCATTTCTAAACGGTTATATAGAGGAGGAGGTCTACGTTAAGCAACCCCCGGTTTTGAGAACACTAAGTTTCCTCGACATGTTTTCAAGTTGCAGAAGGCTTTATACGGTCTGAAGCAAGGCCACAGGGCTTGGTATGATCGCCTGAAGTAGTTCTTGCTGCAGAAAGGATTTGTGATGGGTTCTGTGGACAAGACTCTTTTCTTGCTTAGAGATGGCTCAAACTTATTGGTTGCTCATATTTACGTGGATGATTTTATTTTTGGTGGTTCTACTAATGAGCTTGTGTCCAAGTTTTCTACGCAGATGCATAGTGAGTTTGAGATGAGTCTCATGGGAGAACTCAAGTACTTTTTAGGGCTCCACATCATGCAGACCAAGGACGGAATTTTCATCCACCAGGGTAAGTACACACGAGACATGCTAAAGAAATTTGATTTTGGTGGAGAACTAAAGCCACAGATGACCCCAATGGGTACATCTGGAGGTGTGGACAAGGACGAGAATGACGTCAAGGTAAATGAGAGAGAGTATCGAGGTATGATCAGATCGCTACTATACTTGACTGCGACGAGACCGGACATTCAGTTTGTCGTCGGTGTGTGTGCGCGTTTTCAGTCTTCACCACACGCATCTCACCGGCAGGCTGTGAAGCGTATTTTCAAGTATCTTACTTAAGCTCCTGATTTAGGCCTTTATTATTCTGCATCATTGTCTCTTGATTTAGCTAGTTTTCCGACGCTGATTTCGGTGGGTGCCGGCTGGATCACAAGTCGACTTCTGGTACTTGCGAGCCTCTTGGTTTTTCGCTTGTTTCTTGGTCTTCTCGAAAACAATCTGGAGTTGCGCTTTCTACTACTGAGGTTGAGTATGTAGCTGCTGCTAGTTGCTGCTCACAGTTGGTTTGGATGATTTCTACTTTGCGGGATTTTGGGTTGTTCTTCCCTGCTAGAGTTCCTTTGTTTTGTGATAGCACCAGTGCAATTAATGTAGTGAAAAACCCATGTCTTCATTCACAAACCAAACATATTAATGTGCGCTTTCACATTCTGAGGGATCAATATGAGAAAGGGGTCATTGATCTTGTTCATGTTGATACCTGTTGGCGCAAAAGTTTACACCAACAGGTTCTCTGATATCAAGAACGAACAAACAGAGAGTTTGTGTTTTAGGACTGCCTCAAGCCTCCTAGTTGGATAATAGCTTGAGCAGTTCGAATATGTGTATTGAGTAACTTGTCCCCGGTCCTTTGTTACAGGGTATAGAGGGGGGTATTTATATGTAAAAATGCATAAGGAAAAGACCTAACTACCCCTAGATTACAACCGACATAGTGGAAACTATTCGGCGCCAGGAACAAGGTTATAAAAGGTAAAGAGCTATAAGATAGATGGATAAGCCAAACATCTTATCAGTCTTGTCGCTCAACTTTGAAGCTTTTATCTTCCGTTCGGAGGGTTCATCAGGGCTTCACATTGATGCACCCTTCGGCTCGACGCTTCTGCCTTCGAACAAGCGCCCACCAGCTTCGGAGCTCTTTGAAGCCTTCGAGTCATTAATCTCTAAGTCCTGAAAATGAAGTAATTTTGCCCAACAGTACCCATCAGCAGTTGGCTGATATTTTTACCAAACCCCTAGATCAGTCTACTTTTGAGTGTTTGCGAGGGGATTTCGGTGTTGTGTATCCTTTTTGGGATACATTGAGTTAGTTTTTCTTTATTCTTTATTTTTTATTGAGTCTTTTTGTGTGCGTTCATATCATGCATAATAATCAATCACATTTTGAGCTTGCTTCTGTTATATGATTGATCTGCTTTACTTTCTCTAGCTAGTATATGTTTTTTTTACTTGTCAATGATCATGTTCTGTTTCAGTTCACATGATATATCTGATATTTGTCATATGCATGGCCTTTATGTTTTAAAATTGAAAAATGATCACCATTGCTTCTGGTAACTAGCATGTGTAGGCTGAATGCTTTCGCTATCTTTTACATGCTTGATAGCTAGATCCTTACTTAGATGCAGATATGCAACTTGGACATCTATATGCTTTAAACATGAAAATGTGTTATAAAAATGATAAAAATTCATAAAATGAAAAATTTATGCATTTTTATGACTATTAGAAAAGATCCAGGTGGGTTTGCTTTGTCGCATTGCATTGTTCAGGACTGCTTACCATAGCACTTTGGTATGAACTAGGACGGTGTAAAGTATGCCAAGACCAATGTCTTAAGCTTCTGATGATCCAGTTCTGGCCTAGGCTTTACTTGGTCGGTTAGCATAAGGTTTGACATGCAAATAACCCCTCGCAGAAATGAAAAAATAAAATGTAAAAAAAAAGTCTGAAAATTTTAAAAAGATGACAAGTTTGCTGAAGCACTTTGATTTGGACAATGCTTATCTTGATAGATATCTGTTAGCCTTTGCATCTCATGCTTTACTTTTCTTGTCAACTAGAAAATATGGTGATGCTTTTGTTTTCAAAAATCGAAAAATGTGTGCTAATGACTCTCTTTAGATATCATCTGTTGCACTAATCATGTCATGTATCTTAGAGAGTATATCTTTTGCTATACCTGTTAGATGTTGTAATTATAGTTAATCATATCAAAGAAGCATGCTTTTTACACTCCACCTGCACCCCATTTGTATTCATGGCATATTTTGAGGGGGAGTTGCATTTCGGGGGGAGTTTGTGTCTATATCTCTTTAGAGTGCATTTAGTCTCACTTGATGAGTCCAATTGTCAACAAGGGGGAGAAATTTTGGAGTTTAGGGGACATTTTTGGCTTTCTCTAGGATTTATTTCAGGGGGAGTATTTCAGTCTTTTGCCTTTACTCTGTTATCCTTGTTGGTAGTTCTGAGAGTGCACTTGTTTTTGAGTCTTTATTTTTTGGTTAACCATAATGACTGTTTTCTTGCTTCTGTTCTGATTTTGGTCATTAGGGTTAAACTTTTATTTTCTTTCTTCTATTTTTCTTTTGTCTTTGTTTTCCTATTTCCACATGTTTTTGTGGGTTTTGAAGAAGTGCTAAAGAGGGTGTTGACAATGCACTCATCAAGGGGGAGATTGAGAAACCATGTTGAAGAACATGGGTTTGATACTCCAGATGTGATGAGTGATTGTCAACGGAAGTCAAAGAAAGAGACATGAAGACCTGCCGTGTCTAAGGCGCGTGTGACTTAGGTACACGGGCAGCGAGCGACATCAGGGCAGAGGAGCCGCGGAGTCGGGCTGGCCCAATCTGGGTACATGGGCTAGGAGCGGCAGATGATCCACTAGTCTGTTGACTGGGTTTTACTCAGGTACATGGACGGCGAGCAATTGCCGGGCTGAGGAAGCTGCGGGGTCGGGTCGGCCCAATCCGGGTACTCGGTGTGAAGACGGTGGACGCTTTGTCAGTTTCGGTGCAAAACTGACAACCTATGATTATTTTGTTTTTAGGATATTAAGTTTTTAGGATATTAATATTTAGTTATAAAGTCGAGAATATTTTTATTTGAGTCAATTGATTCTTCTAAGGATATTTAATAATTTTTAGATTTTATTTTAGAGTCAGTATAATTTACCCTAGGGGTAAATTAATCTTTTTCATGTATTAGGAGTCACCTATAAATAGGCCCCTACCCCCCTAATGATAGGGTGACTATAAATAGGCCCCTACAGTCCACCGATTAGTCTTTAATCTACAATTATTTTGAGTTCGATCTCCATCACCGGCGAAAAGTTATTTGCATTTTTCCTTCTCTCTGGCCGGCGGGTGCAGCAGAGCTGCGGCGCGGGCCTAGGCGCGGCAGGGAGCTACGGCACTGCTTTCAGCGCGGGTCCCACGGTGATCTTATTCCGCACGGCGTTGTCAAAGCAGAGGCAGTTTTTCCGGCTGGAAGCAACACGTGCACGGAGGCCCAAGACAGCGAAGTTTTTTCTTCCCGGGCGGCTCACGCGGCTCAAAACTTCTACAACTCTTTCCATCGTGGGCCCCACGGAGTCAACGAAAGCAGCACTGTTGCAGCCGGTCACAGCGCGCAGGCGGCTGACGTAGGCAGGCACATTTTTTTCCCAGACATCTACACAGCGACGCTGTGCGCAGAAGCTCCCGGTGGAAATTTCTGGCGCAACACAGTTCATCACAGCAGCGCGGACCCCACGATCTGACGCATTGCGGGAGCTGTGCAGGCTTGCGTCAGTCGGCTAGCAGCAAGGGAAGTTGACGTGACGCAGCGCCAGTTTTGTTTTGTTTTTCGTTGGAGTATTTCGGCTGGCAGGCTTCGACGAGCGTCATCAGTAGAACGACGACGGGTTTCTTCGATGCAGGTAAGTAGTTTTTTATCTACTATCTTTCAGCTAGTTAATTAAATAAAATTAATCTAGTAGTTAATTTTTAATCTGTTAATTTTTATTACTTATCTTATATTATTTATTTAAGTGTTTTATTTAATCTGCTTATATAAAAAAAGGGAAAAAATTTATTAGTCACAGTAATATTGTTATACTAGTTTTTACGTGCAATATTTTCAGTTTATTTCTGAATTTAGTTTTTAATGATCTATGTTTTATTCATTTTATTAGTATTTTATCTCTAGACTGAAATATAAATATTTCGTGATTTATCTAGTTGTTTTTATTTACTGCAGTATTTTTATTTAGTTTATCTTTAATATTATTTTAATTAAGACACCGATCATTTTTAGGCTAGACAACTTTAGTTCCAGTAATTTGCTCTGCTAATATTATTTGTCTGGTTAAGTTCGTTTGGGTGTTAGGATTAGGCCATAGTTTAGCAAGAAATTTTTAGGCGCCCATTCACCCCCCCTCTGGTCGCTACTTTCGGTCCTACATACATCTGTAGCATTGGATCCTGACGAGGATGGAGAAGCCGTAGATCAGAAGAAGTTTCGAAGCATGATCGGCGCCCTCCTCTACTTGACTGCTACGAGGCAGGACATACACTTCACATTATGTCTATGCGCTCATTTTTAGGCTTCGCCACGTGCTTCGCACCGCCAAGCGGTAAAGCGAATTCTCAGGTATCTCAAACATACCCTCGAGTTTAGCATTTGGTATTTTCCATCTTCTTATTTGTGTCTTCGTGGTTATTCAGATGCAGATTTTGTTGGTTGTAGAATTGATAGGAAAAGTACCTCTAGTACTTGTCATTTTCTGGGTACTTCTCTTGTTTGCTGGTCTTCTTGCAAACAATCTAGTATTGCACAATCTATGGTTGAGGCCGAATATGTTGCTGCAGCTAGCTGTTGCTCATAGATTTTATGGATGATTTCCATTTTGTGGGATTTCGGATTAGATTATAAGGGTGTTCCACTGTTCTGTGATAACACTAGCGCTATATGCATTGCAAACAACCCGGTTCAGCATTCCAGAACTAAACAAATTGATTTGAGATATCATTTTCTCAAAGATCACAGTGAGAAGGGAGATATTGAACTTCAGTATGTTGATACCCAGAACCAGCTTGCCCACATTTTTACCAAACCACTTGATGCCTCTCGATTTGCTTATTTGCGTGGGGAACTAGGTATTTCTCATCCTTACGGCATTTTGTGAGGGGAGCATGTGTTATGTGTGTTGCATTGGCTTCCTTATGATGACTTGTTGAGGCATTTTGTTGCTTTTATATGCCTTCGCATGGTTGTCATTATCATGATGTCTAAGTTATGTTTAATATATCTCACTTCAAAATGAGCATGATTTTAATTTACAAAATTCAAAACTTGATCACTGCTTAGTCTTGAGTTTAGCATGTGTAGTACATAATTACTTTAGTTATCTTTTATCTGCCTGGTAGCTAGAATCCTTTATTATGTATGCAAAATTGAAGCTTGCAAATAATATTGCTTTTCATGGAATCATACAACAAATTTTACATGATAAAAATCAAATATCCATGATTTATGTGCTCAAAATGAAAAGATCTAAGCGGGTTTGCTTGTCGCACTTCTTTATTCTAGACTACTTACCATTGCACTTTGGTATGAAATGGGATAACTTAGTGTGTGCCAAAATCATTGTCTTAAGCTTCTGATGGTCTGTCTTGGCCTAGGCTTGGCTTGGTTGGAAAGCATAAGGTAGACACGCAAATAACCCCTAGCAAAATCAAAAGAATTGCCAAGTCTGAATCAATTACTAATCAAGCTTGCTAAATGCACCATGGAGATTGGACTTGCTTTCCTGGGTTGAAAGTGTTTAGCTTTTGCAATTCTCGCTTTCACATGTCTAGATGACTAGTCTAAGTGGTGATGTTTTTATTTTCAAAAAGTTGAAAATCTCATGCATCACACATTGAACTTGGAATATATTACTTTAAACTGAGCATCTGAACCTGACACTATGATTTGGCATATTTTTGCACCATATGTTTTCACACTTTTTATCATCTCGAAGCCTTGCATCATTTCTTGCTCCTTGATTCTTGCATTGCCAAAGGGGGAGAAAAATGCCTGGTTTGCTTACCTAATGGGGTCTGATGGATTCCGCAAGTGATCCTAAGGGGCTTCTACGCCAGGCCTAGTCGGACCGGCCTTAGGCTGCCGGTCAGACTGCAGCATGCTAGTGCATAAGATGACGATGCGGCACGGGCCGGTCAGACTGGGAGAACACCGCTGGTCAGCCCGATAGCCCCTGGTAGGTGAACTTTAGGGCTCCAGCAACCGTCTTGCCGTGGACGGCTCGTAGCAAAATTTCTTGGCGAAGAGGGGGGAGATGAGACACTATGAAAAACACCAAGAAACCAAAGGTAATTCGGCTCAAAGACCGAATCACCGGTAAAAATCGATAAAACGATAGAAATCAGTTACGTGGATGAAACGGATGATTCACAAGCGAATCAACAAGGACTTACCATGATTAAGACATGGCGAACGGATGGTTTACAGCGCAAACCAACAAAGATGGATGTTACTTGGCGAATCCTCGGGCGAGGAAAGTAATTTGAATGCAAATGTGATTCAAGGTAGATTATAGATTGGATCTATTAGGGTTTTGGGGGCCCTTGAATTGGCCTTGCCTCTATTTATAGAGGTTGGACATGACGTGCATGGGGTCTAATCTGAGTTAGATTTGAGTCCAAGTCGTTAAAAATCAATAAGGGATAAAAATACCATGAAATCCCTTAATCTGTCTCGGACTCGTGTTTGGGCCGGTCTGACCGGGCTTACATGGCTGGTCAGACTAGGCCTACATGGCCGGTTGGACCGACCTCTGCCAGGTCTTGGCTTATTTTCGGTCCAATTTACCAAAATTCATATTTTGACAAATTTAACCATTAATGCCATTTATTGCTATCAACACATGGCCCTGCGTTATGGCAAACTTTAGTGAGCCAAAAGCACAACGAGCTATGGGCGATATGCTTCATATCGGCCTTTCAACACTTCAAGCCTTTTGCCACACACTTGGGAAGTACTTTTGCAAATACCTAGCATGCCCATAACGCCTTAGAAAGTACTTCATGACACCTTCTAGGAAACTTCTCAATATTTTTCTTAATGAGCTTAATCACAACTTTATTACTAGACTCGGCCTTACCATTGGGCTGAGCATAGTATGGTGAAGAGTTTATCAACTTTATACCATAAGATTTAGAAAAATCACATACTCCTTTAGAAACAAATGAAGCACCTTGATTTGTAGTAAGAGTTTGGGAAATACCAAATCTATGTATAATGTGCTTGAAGATAAAATCGATTACCTCGTTCTGTGTTATGTTCTTGAGAGGCACAGCCTCGATCCATTTGGTGAGGTAATCTGTAGCCATCAACACGAACCGATGCCCTTTTGGATATGTTGGCGTAAAAGATCACGCTAACAGGTTTCTGTAGAAAAGAAACTAACAAACGAAGTGTTTGTGAAGCAAACTGTTCTAAGCCTCCGAAAGGATAATAGCTTAGAATAGTTCGAAAGTGTATATTGAATCACTTGTATTCGGTCCCTATTACAGGGTGAAATGGGGGGTATTTATAGGCCTAAACATTAAGGAAAAGACCTATTTACCCCTCTATTACAACCGACATTAAGGAAACTATTCGGTTTCCTTAATAGGGCTAAAATGGTAAAAGACTAATTTAATAGGATAGAAGATAAGTCTTCCATCTTAGCTGGCAGAAAAGATCCTGAAGGACTTTGGTTCGAAGACATACTTCGAACCAGTGCCTGTCTTCGGGCTTCGAATGAGGTTCTGGGCATCTTCGAAGATGGTCTTCGGACAATCTTCGAACTGGTTGGCTGTCTTTATGCTGCTTCGGCAATAACCCCGAAGATGAGATATTTTCCCCCAACAGGATAGGAATAATAAATTTGACCGATGAAGTCCAAAGCCCAACCTCAGAATAGCCATGGTATGATAATAGGATTAAGCAAAGATGCAGGAGCAAGCTAAATATTACCAAACCTTTGACAAGCATCACATCCTCTATAGTACTTAAACAATCTTCAGTCATAGTCAGCCAATAAAAATCCCTTCTTTTGAGCATACAACTCATTTTTTGGGCCGACTGATGAGCACCACAAAGACCTCCATATAGTTCACCCACAGCAAGTCTAGACTGATCGGCACTCAAACATCTCAAAAGTACTCGATCAACAGTTCAGAGATACAACTCATCGTCGAGTAATATAAATTTAGACGCTTGACACAGAAATTTACGATCAACCCGCTTGCTAGTATCTCTCAAATACTGAACAATTGGAGTTCTCCAATTATCCTTGTGATTACTTGAAGTACCCACCAAACCCTTGCTCGAATTGGCGTTCAAATTATAAATTTCAACCTGCCCCTTGTGCCCTAAAACCACCAGACACGGAGTAGTCGAACCGGCTATGGAGGGCCGGTCAGATAGGCCATTGCTAGACAGTTGGCACATGGCTGTCAGACTGGCCTAGCATGGTCGGTCAGACCGACCATACACCTACGGTCAGACCAGCCATGTCAGGCTGGTCAGACCGATGTGCTCTGACTAGCATGGTAAAATAAAGTCAAGCATCATTTTATCTTGTGCGAAAAACATACCTCTTTTAATTTGGTAACCAGATGCTTGCTGAGCCAAATCATTTTGTACTGAGTTGGCTTCTCTAGACACATGAGAAATCTCACAATCATCAAAAGTAGCAATTATGTCTAGACATTTATCCAAGTAGCTATTTAGTACACCATTAAAACATTAAGCATACTTGGCTACTTGTTGAACCACTAATAGTGAATCACCATATGCATGAACATATTTAACACCCATGAAGCTTAACAATTCAAGTCCTAGCAACAAAGCTTCATATTCGGTTTGATTATTAGTACAAGGAAATTCTAACAGGGTCGAGGTCTCGAAACTCATACCACTAGGTGATATGAGCACAACTCAAACACCTTGGCCATTCTTGCAAGCCGAACCAACAAAGTAAAGTTTCCACGGCATTACCTCAATCAAAGAAGTGTCAGTACTCCAATTGGCATCTACATGGTGATCAACTATAAAATTTGCGACAACTTGGACTTTCATAGCTTTCAGTGGTTCATAAGCTAAATTGTACTCAATCAAAGCATAAGCCCACTTTCTGATTCTCCCACTCAGAATCGGCTTTTGCAACATGTATTTTGTATCATCAATTTGACAAGTGACAATACAAGTGCGAGATAGAAGATAGTGGTGGAGTTTGGTGCATGCATAATAGAGTGATAAACACGAATGCTCTACAAACACGTACTTGTCTCGGCATCTAATAAGCGGCGACTTAAGAACTTGATGATGTACTCCATTCCCTCCACTTCCTGAGTCAACACAGCTCCTATCACGCTATCTTCTCCAACAATGTATAGCCAAAATGGAATCACGGCTTTCTGTGCTCTTACCACATGCGGTGATGACAAGCACTCTATAATTTTCTCGAACGCGCGTTGCTGACTTGCCCCCCAAGTGAATTCGGCTTCGTTCTTTAGCCGAAGTATGGTGACAAAAGATTACACTAACAGGTTTCTGAAGGTTAGAAACTAACAAACGAAGTGTTTGTGATGTAAACTATTTCAAGCCTCCGAAAGGATAATAGCTTAAACTAGTTCAGAAGTATGTATTGAATAACTTGTATTCAGTCCGTATTACAGGGTAAAACGTGGGGTATTTATAGGCCCAAACATTAAGGAAAAGACTTTTTACCCCTCTATTACAACCGACATAGTGGAAACTATTCGGTACCCTTTATAAGGCCAAAATGGTAAAAGACTAATCTAATGAGAAAGAAGATAAGTCTTCCATCTTAGCTGGCAATGAAGCTCCCGGAAGGGTCCAAGTTCGAAGATATACTCCGAACTAGAGTTCGTCTCCATACTTCGAACTTGATTTACTGTATCCCCAGAGTTATATGCTAGAAACCTTTGACTTAATCACCGGCCTTTGTCCTGTTACTGCAATAACCCTGAAGATGGAATATTTTCCCCCAACAGTAGCCCCTCGAATACGCTTCTCCGCTAAATCTGTAATGTTAGGAGAGCAGTATACGCAAGAAAAATAATCATGCGTAGGGGTTAGCAGATTTAATCCATCTCCGAAATACGTGGAGATGCAAAACTTCGAATCAGCTTCTATGAAAATTACATTCGAACTATCTTAGAATTAAGTCGAGAAGCCCGAAAGCCTTTTTAGACTTGGAAGAAATAGACGTTGGCTTCTTTCTTCTAACGGAAGTTACGCGATGCGTTAACTTCGCAACAAAATAACGGTTAAGAATGTGAAACGGCAGATGTAAACGGTAAAAAATTGTGGTATGGGCTATAAATAGAGGGCCCAGACCCTTCTCGAGTACCTTTCCATCGCTTTCGTGCAAAAAAACCATCAGACAACCCTAGCCTCCATTCCTTCCTCTCAAGCAATCCACGCGATTCCATGGCAAAGACGAGTTTCGGAGTTCCTGGGGCAGTTTCAGCCTTGGCTCAACAACAGGCTGCGGTTGCAGCGGCGGCGACATCAGTGACAATGACTCCGGCTACAACAGTGCCTGCAATGGCGGCGGCGGGGAGAAATCCCCAAAATGTTGGTCCTCATGACCTCTTCCCAGCATCGACGAAGTACACGGATCAATCCTATCAGTTGGGGCCCTCAATCTGCAAGAGGGAATCGCTCGCGACTGCAGTAGAAGGCAAAATCAGTTCTGGGATCATGATTCGCAATCCTGGGAAAGAAGTTATTCCATCGCCAAGGCCCGGAGAAGTGGTTGTCTTCGAAGCCTTCTTCGAAGCTGGATTAGGGCTTCCGGCTGTTGACTTCCTGGCCGAGGTACTGGATTTATTCCACGTTACTCTCCCCCAGCTCTCTCCGAATGCAGTAGCACGCCTTGCCATCTTCGAATGGGTGTTGCGAGCCGAAGGTTGCGAAGGAAAAGCTGAGATCTTTGCAGCACTGCACAAAGCTTCGTGCCAACCCAAGACCTTCGTAGGCCCCGAAGGTGAAAAGATGGTGGTGGCCTTCCGAAGTATTAACTTCCGACTTCGAGACGAATATGCCCTTTGGTTTCCAGCCAAGGCCATCAATGCCAGATGGTACACAGACTGGATCTTGAAGTGGTTTTATGCCGAAGTTGGGGCGAGCAGCCGTTTAGCCGGACCCTTGCAAGATATCAACTTCCGAAGGGAAGCTCTCGTGCATCCGGATCCAGGCAAACTCGAAGCTCGCCTCAACCTGCTTCAAAGAATTAGTCGCCACCTGAGCATGCGGGACTTAGCGGAAGAATTCCTCGGACTTCAAATCCTCCTCTGATGGCCAACTAGCCAATCACCTTCGAGGAAGATTCGGAGGGCGGCCTCCGCAAAATTTCTTCGAACTCGAGCCCTGCAGGTAACTTCGAAAACAACATATATCATGTATATTTATTTGAAGAAATAACCGATGTTAACTTATTTTTCAGCCTCTTCAGCTCCTATAACTTCGGAGCAGATTGTACGAGCTTCGGAGAAGATTCTAGGAGTCCCGACTCCAGCCGAGAAGGAATGGAGGATTAAATTGGTTGGTACTTGGGAGCGGTCCAACCGAGTATGGGGACTACTTGAAGTTGTTCCGCCCCCTCTTTTGGATTGGGTGCCTTCGGAGTAAGGGCCCAAAAGACAAAGGCCGAAGTTGGAGCCTCGAGCTCTGCCAAGACTCCACTGAAAAAGGTAGCTCGAAAGCCAAGAGTTGCTGCGCCTTCAAGCCCAATAGCTTCGGTCTCCGATTCCTCGGAGGATGAAGGAAGAATGCTTGTTGACCTGATCGACAAGGATGTAGCCCAAACTGATGCAACTATTTATGATGCTGCGAGCGTGCCGGAGTCTCAAAGCAACCTTGGGCAAGTAAGAACTCCGGCTTCTCAAGAAAATTTACCGCAAGACGGAGCCCCTGTGAGCGAAGGTGGAGTCGAAGTTGCTATAGAATCAACTTCAATTCCAGTTGAAGCAACGACGGCTGCTCCCGAAGATGCTCCAACATTCGAAGATTTGATTGTTGACTCCGACGAAGACTTTGGAGTAGCCTTCGACCCGCCAAGCAGTCCAATGCTCACTCGTCGACAAAACTTCGGAGGTAGACTTCACATAATTCCTTTGTTCTTTTTCTCTACAAAATTATACACTATATAATACCTTTGCTTCAACAGGATCTGCTTCTGTAGAAGAGGTCCTTCCCGAAGATACCAATCCTGGGACTTCGGGTACTCCGGAGCCAATTCCAGAAGTCGCCCAGATGGGACCTGGAAAAGGTAAAGGCAAAATGGACCCTCTCCCTGCTCCGAGCTCAGGATCAACTCCGTCTGAATCGACAGACGGAAACCAATCTACAAAAAGGGGGTCAGTCTGCCGGAGTTCCACAAGATACGGCCCAACGCTCTGGCCCCTCACCGAACGAAGATGACCAGAGGGCCTTGTCTATGCTCCCTCTTCTAGCTCCTTTCTTGGAGCGAAGAACCGGGCTTCGGACTTTGCTCGAGCCTTTGGATCGTGCTAGCCGCGAAATCGGGGAGACGGATTTGGTGGCCATCTTGAGCGAGGCGGAGAGTTCGGAGCTTAACGCTGCCATGGAACGCGTAGCATACCAGGTACGAAGTATCTGCAAAACAAAATTAATTTAATGTACAAATAATTTCTCACCTTGTTTTTTTCTCTTTGCAGCAAATAGTCTTTGCCTGAGCTGTGAACATTTCAAATGAACGTGGAAGCCTTCGCCTTCGAGAGGAAATTATCACTCTTCAGTGAAATATTAATATCTCCGAAGGTCGGGTTTCCCATTTAGACAACATGGTTTCAGCGGAGCGCAGGGCCAAACAAAGCTTGGAAATTGCGAATAAGGAGCTCGAAGTAGAACAAATTGTGCTTCGGGCAGAAATAGAAAAGATGCGGGTAGAGCATGCCATGGCGGGGGCTGAACTTGTCAAGCTCCAAGAGGAAAAAACCAAAGCTACGGAGGAGGCTAGCCACCTGCTTAACCAGAAGAATGCTCTAGCTACAGAGGCAGCTAGGCTCTCCGCTGTGGTGGAGGAGTTGACCTCTGCGAAGGACGCTTTACTTGACGACAAGCTGAAATAGGAGAAGGTGGCTGCGGAGGTCATGAACCAACTGCTAGGTGTTCTAGAGTACTTCGGTACTACTGGGACACTTCCTTCAAATGACAACGCTTCTTTACTTCGGTGGTTAAAAATGATCCAAGGAGCTGCGAAGACGATGAAGACTGCAGGCATTCGGTACGGAGAACTCTCCGGACAAGTGGCTGTTATCAGCATACTTCGCTACTATGAAGATATGGGAATAACAATAACTCCGAACGCAGAGGCGGCTCCCATCACCTTCGACGAGAACCGGCTTCTCAATCCTTCCGAAGACGTGGCTGCTGCTTGGCAAGCCTTCCAAGCTTCATGGAGAGCCGAAGGTCGCACTGCGATCAAGGCTTGGATTGATGAAGGGACACGCCAAAAGCAAGCTCGGTTGCAAAATTCGAGCAGCCAGCCTCCGCCAAATCTGCAGGTTTAGATTTATCTTAGGATCTCGACTATGTAAAGCATCATGCTTTTGTACATTTATGAATGAAAATTTGCTTATCATGTTTTTAGGCTTTGCCTCATATGGAAGATGTCGAAGTGTTAGACGTTAACGAAGAACTCCGCCTACTATGGGCTACCTTCGATATTTTAAAACTTCACAAGCGCCCTCGATTTTTAGTTCCTCGGGATAGCTTCGGTGCGATTACGCCCGAAGTAAGAAAAGACATACTGTCTTATATTAAAGAGGAAGAAAAAGAAGTTAACTTGGAAACTTCATCTTCCGAAGACATTGCATGGTCCGAAGATGAAGATGAAGCTCAAGGTAAAAAGCCTGAAGAACTTGGAAGCTGGAAAAGGAACCCCAAACGACTTCGAACTTGGGCCGAGCTTCAACAAGAGCATAAAAGACTTTAGAGCTTCGAAGGGAGGTAGGAGAGTTAAACGCAAAGTTGTTAGAACTCCTGGCTCTAGAACTAGTCGTTCCAACCTTCGCTCTAGAGATCGAAGGGGTCTTCGATTCCTTCTTGGTATAGATACCGATTTTTCATGATGTAATCATATTTGTTCGAATAATAAATATCGATTTAAAATTGTCTCCCTATTTACCAGCCCCTATTTGGGCGTAAGTAACTTCGAACTATATTCAAAAATGGTTAGGCGCAAAGAAAAACTTAGGAGTACAATTTTGGGGGTTTGGAGCCCCTCAGCAATTTAAAGATTGATTAAAATCTTATGAAATGTCTTCGACTATTTGGAGTTTGAAGATTGGTAACTTAGTACCTTATGTTTTGAAAGAAATCACTTTGGACAACTTCCCGGACACTTTAGTGTCCTAAATGATTTGTCACTTTGGACTTTTTTAAGAGACATTCGAAGCTCATGAGCTCAAACTCTGTTTTGTTTTGGCCTCCTTCGGCTCTTTTTGCGAATTCTATCAAACCAGTGGTTTGGAGTTCACAGTGGTCTCCTTGGACTCTTTTTACGGATGTCTACCAGCCGGTGGCTTGGACTCCACATTCTGTGGTCTCGGGCTCTTTTTACGGATGCCTACAAGCCGGTGGCTTGGACTCCGGATTATTTCAGCCCAACACGTCGGAAAGTTCAGACCAGTGGTCCGAAGTCCAAAAAATATGATTCAAATTAATGACACTTCCCTCCCGGTCAACTCCGCTATTCCAGTGCGTCCACTTGGAAGTGGGAATTTTATGGGGGTAGGCATTATCTGAACCATATGCTTTATTGATTCGGAAAGTGTTTACAAATGATTACAAGGAGCCCCTATGCGAAATATCGCTTTAAGTGCTCCGCATGCCATGTATGCGCTAACTCTTCACCTTCCAAATTAGCTAACTTAAAAGAACCAGGAAGCCCTGAGCGAACAATTAAGTATGGACCTTCCCATTTATTTCCTAATTTCCCTGGTGCTATGATACTTCGCAAAACGAGATGACCCGGCCTAAGTTCATTAATCTTGACCTTCGGGTCGAACCAAGTCTTCGTCTGGTGTTGATACTTTGACAAATTTGCAACAGTTCGAAGTATTGTTTCTTATGTTAAATCCAACAAAGTTTGTCTTTCTGCTTCTATTTCCGGTTCGGTGCTGCGAAGTGATCCTCCTTTGAGCTCTGTTGGTGTCATAGCTTCATCTCCGAATAATAGTCTGAAAGGAGTGAAACCGGTAGACCTTGTGTGAGTTGTCGGGATGGACCATAGGATTTTTGGGAGCTCTTCGGTCAACAATCCTTTTGCCATTCCCACTATTCTTCGATTCAGCCCTGACAAGATATTACCATTGGCTCTTTCAATAGCTCCATTAGACTGAGGATGTCTTACTGCAGCAAAACATAGTTGGATGCCTAGGTTCTGCATCGAACAGTGTTCCATTATCCACTGTCAGCTGCCGAGGCACTCCGAACCGGCATATAATATTCTTCCAGAAAATTTTTTGTACATTATTCGAAGTGATAGCTGTTAGGGGCTCTACTTCGACCCACTTTGAAAAGTATTCAATTGCTACCTGTTGGGGGAATAGCTTTCCCTTGAACAGGGGCCAAATGACGTCAGCCTCCGATAGCCTTCGGCCCGGAGCCCAACACTGTCGAAGCCTAAATCTTCCCAAAGAAGCTGCTTCCAGGTCCCAAGGTAACCTTCGGAGCCTGCCGGGGTGAAGCCCCCAAGCCCGCCGAAGCCCTCTGGAGCGAGGTCCCCCGGAGCCCTCCAGAGGGAAGCCCTCGAGATTCCTTGAAGACTGCCAGAAGCTAAGTCTCAGGCTAACTTCGAAGCTAGCCTCCGGGCCTTCTTCGGAGTTAGCCTTCGAGCCCAGTTCGGAGGCCCCAGTTCGGAGGCCCCAGTTCGGAGGCCCCAGTTCGGAGGCCCAGTTCGGAGGCCCAGTTCGGAGCCCTAGTTCGGAGACCCGGGTTCGGAGCTCCGGCCCTACTCCGAACCCAGAAGATATTTACGCCCTGCTGTAGTGCAGAAGTCGTACTGGGGGCCCTCTGCCCATAGTTTGTCGTCTAGCTGGTCAAGAAGTGATGTTGCCTAACACGTATGTAAGCTGTAAACGACTTTTGTACTGTAGCTAGCTCCTTTCCCCTCTTTGCCCCTATGAGCCTAGGGCTCATAGAGGGCATCTCGGTCTTTTCCTTTGGCCTGGGTGCCTATAAAAGCAGGGCCAAGCCCTTGTAACAGACACACGCGAGGGGCCATGAGACCCTAGGACACACTCTCCAGAGGGCCATGAGACCCTGGAGTTCACTTATCCACACCAAGGCATATCATGCCAAATCCACCACAAACTGGACGTAGGACTATTATCCCCTAGGGGAGGCCCGAACCAGTATAAATCCTTTCTCCCTCTGAGAGAACCCTTCGAGGTTCATTCTACACATCATATACACACATACAAAACCTGTGCTGTAGCTAACGCAATTGCTACAATAGTTGGCGCCGTCCGTGGGGACCTTAGTACTAAAAGCTAAGTTCTCTGCCACTACCTGCAACTCGAAGCGCGCTTGAGGGGGGAGCTTCGAAGCCTTGTTGCTTAGCGCACCCTTCGGCAAGGGGCTTCGGGGGCAGTTCGAAGGCCATCTTCGCCTTCTCTCATCCTTTGCATCTCGGAGCTCGCACTTCAGCAGGGGGCTCTGCTTGGTGTGTCGAAGGCCGTCGAAGCCCAAGGGGCTACAAGGCAAGCTTTCAGCCACTCAACGAGGTATGTATGCTATCCGAAGTACCACTTCGATGTGCAGTTCTACAGTTACCTTGATATAAAATTTGAAGCCCTGCTTCGCCTTAAGTTTGAAGCCCCGCTTCGCCTTAAAAGTCGAAGCCTTGCTTCACCTTGTATAAAATCCGAAGCCTCGCTTCGCCTTACAAAGTCCGGAGCATTCCTCCGAAGGCTACATAGCACCTCTGGGCCCGTAGCAGAGTAACAGGGACTCCGGGCCATGGCCCGACGCGTCCAGGGATTCCGGGTTCCGTACCCGAAGCATCCCAGGGATTCCGGGCTCCGTACCCGAAGCATCCCAGGGATTCCGGGTTCCGTACCCAAAGCATCCCAGGGTGGAAGGTGGCCCAGGGTCGTGGGTGACCCAGAGTCGAAGGTGTCTCAGAGCCGAAGGTGGCTCACATTATGACAGGTTCGGTGAATCCACACCAAGCATCCATCATTACAGAATCAAGCTCAAAAGCCTTGCTTCATTATCCAGACACGCTCTGAAGCCTTGTTTCACGTGTCAAAATATAATATACGCCTAAGCATGTCTAAGTCATGCTCCGCTTAAAATCTAAGTGCGTTTTGGAGCCTTGTTCACGCACAACATCCAAATCCCAGCATGACGAAGCGTGCTTCACTTAATTTGGTTGCGCTGAAGCCCTGCTTCACTCCAAATTAACGCGGTCGAAGCCCAAAAGAGGACTTCGATCAATACATTTCAAGCATCCGAAGCCACCAAAAAGGCGCACCCCTTCGCATTTTTTTTAATTTTGCCCGCACCAGCAACGGCTAAGTCCCTAGATGCCACGAGCAAAGGGGGGAAGCATGTATGCGAGGTGTGCAAATGCAATATGCAGTACGAGCGTGACAAGCTAAAACGTTCGAGGTCATCAGACAATGCGAAGCATGCAGACAAAGTATGCAAATATAAATAAACTCCATTGAATAATAGTTGAGAAGTGTGTTACAAATGTGCTTCGAACACAAAACTACGTGTAGTCTATATCTAAGCCTAAGAAGAATCAAGTGCGAGGTCCCAACCCTCGCTTGCCTTTCTTTCGGCCAGGGCCACCTCGGCTGGACGAAGCCTCGTTGGAGCCTGCCCTCCCACGTCTAGCTCGTCCAAGCTCCGAAGACCGCAGACCTCGTCTTCTACCTTGCAGGTCGCTCCGAGTTAGCGAGGCAGGCGGAGCCGTGTCAAAGGCAGATAAGTTTAAAGCTTCGTCGCCTGCTAAGACCGTTCGCGAAGGCAAAAACGAAGAACTCTGAAAGGACTCTGTCTTCACAATGGCTAGCAGATCCTGAGCTACTTCGGGGATGGCTTCGCCGTTAGGCCCCCTCGGAAGCTTAAACCGAGGGGGGCATTCGGACCTAGCTACTTCGAGGACAGCCCATAACTGTTGAAGTTCTTCAGAGTCCTCAAGCACTTCGAAGTCAACATTCGGAGGCTGAGCCTGGGCAGGTATAAGAAACCCCCACATTCATATTAATAAGCTGATAAGTTTTTACAAGCCTGCAGCTAAGTATTACAAGAAGCCTAAGGAGATCTACACCTTCGGAGGCGGAGGTGTCGATGTCGAAGGCCGATCGGGCGCAGTAGGCGCTTTGGCTCGGCGAAGGCGAAGGGCCTTCTGAAGGTCGATGACTGCTTCGCAGCCTTGTTCCTTCCAAGGCTCCTGCAGCCGTCGCCAGGCTCCGCGAACGTCTGTCGGAGGCATCACCAAGTGTTGGCCCCCGAAGGCCACTGGTTCACGGAGGTTGCTGCCTCGAGGTGATTGCACCCGGCATCATGAAGCATCTGCAACACTCCTTGGCCCGCGACTCGGCCGGCCATCAAGGCGAAGCCCTTCAGCGACTGCTCCGCAGTCGAAGCTACTACCTTCAAGAACGCGGCGCGATCCCCAATTGGATCATGTTCGCCAAAGTCCGCAGCCCGGCATTCGGTCCCTATCTGCTCAAGGACTTCGGTCAGACTCTGAGTGGCTTCGCCAAGGTTGTCCACGACGAAGTCTTCAAGCTTCTGAGCCCGTTGGCGGTTGAAGAGTTCTCCTTCGCCTGCCGGGCCTCGGCGTCCTTCGCTGCCTTGAGCTCCGCGCGGAGCTGATCCAACTCCGACGCAAGGTTTCCTTAGCCTTGTTGGCCTCAGCCTTCGCCGCCTCTGCTTCGGTCCTCGCTGTCTCGGCCTCACCCCTCGCCTCATTTGCTGAAGCTTCGGCCCGCCTTCGCTTCTCGGCTTCCACCAAGACTTCGCGTCAGAGGGCCTCCTTCTCCTCTGCCAGGCGCATTATCCGCCTGTCCACAGAGGTCGAAGCTGCTGCATTCAGTGCGAAGGCCTGGAAGAATTCAAGGAATCACAAGTGTTGATCGAAGACTAACGTATAATTTGAAGGCTGTGTAGGACCTCGCTCACCTGCACAAGGGCTTCGTTCGCATTGATGAAGAGCTCCGTGGGGTTTGTATGGCTGAGTTGAGCCACCAAGTCCCCTGCCTCCACAGCTGCACAAGCCTCGCGGAAGCTGTTGATCGCCACCTCCGTCACGGCACCCTTCGGCCGAAAAGGATGGACAATCTCCTCCGCCGCAACCGCCTGCGCAGGCTTCGGTGTGGCCAGGCTCAGCTCCACCACCTCGACCTCCTCGTCGCTTTGAGGGTCCCTTTCACCACGGTCGCTGCCTCTGTCTTCTTCAGACGAGGAGCTGCCAGACTCCGAGCTTCTGCTGCTGCTCCTGCCAAAGGCCTCTGCTGGCTTCGCCGGGGTGGACCTCGGGTCAGCGTCGTCCTCTGCAGGCTTCACCGTGGTGGGCCTCGCACCAGCATCCCCTTCTGCAAAAAAGACCAAATCAGGATCTGCACATTAAAGAGAAGCATGTTAGAAGGATTTACCTTCGTCAGAGATTTCTTCAAAGGAAAGGGGGTCGATGTGCGCCCCCCAGTCCCTTCGCTGCGAGGCTGGCGTGTCGGCCTTCGTGCCCAAAGTCATCGCCGTCGAGGCCTCCGTGGCCTTCTTGGTGGCTGGGGTGAGTGCCTCGGCCTCCGCCGCCGAAGTCGTCGTCGGAGCCTTCGCTGCCTTCTTGATAGACGGAGCGCTTGTGGGCTCCGCTGCTACCTCCTCCGGAGTAGAGACCTCACTCGCAGGGACCTCTGGCCGAGCCCTCGAACTCTCAGGCTCGTTGTCGTCCCCTCTCTTCCTCTTGGCACCAGCCGCCGAAGTTGCGAGGTGGGAAAAGTCCGGCAGGGCAGGGAACACCTCATAGCCAAGTGTGGTCCATACCCTGTTCCAATGCTCCCAAGACCCCACCGAAGCGAGGCGATGGGCCTGCTCCTCTGGTGTCGGAGTCCCCACAACGCACTCCGCCACCGCGATGGCCTCCTCCGGAGTCCTCACTTCAAGATGGGCTTCATAAAAGTTCAAGTCAGAGTGAAGTTTGTGAAGTATGAAAGTGGAGAGATTTCGAAGCCTTACCAAAGTGTTCGAAGGACAACTCGCTTAGTCCCCCTTGGCCCGAAGCTTGGAAGATCCCCTCCAGCCAAGAGCGCGCGAGGGGGCTGAGCTGGAGGGTGCTGAACTCCTCCGCGAGGTCCCTCATGCTCATCTTCGCCGCCACCCTCCGAAGAAGCGAGATCCTCGAGCGAAGGGTGCCCGGGCTGGTCTTCACCACCCCTTCGCGCCGATATAAGATGTGGGCATTGGTACTCCGAAGGGGAGAGTTCGCGCCGACGGAGGCGTAGAACCACTCCTGGTCCCACTTCGAGTACCATTTGTTGTTAACAGCCCTCACCGGGAAGGCATCCTAGAACTCCCTCCGAAGCTGGAAGTTAGCGCTGCCAAAGGCCAATGCCCTCTTGACGTGGTCTGAGCCCTCCCTCGGCTTCGGCTGGTAGTTGGCGTCATGGAGGGCGACGAAGACGTCGGCGTGGCCCTCGCATCCTTCGGCCCTCATGGCCCACTCAAAAATAGCGAGCCTCGCCACGGCATTGGGTGAGAGTTGAGGAAGTTCGAGGTTGTAAGCCCTCAAGACTTCGCTCAGCATCCCCACTGCTGGCAGCCCAAGGCCGGCTTCGAAGAAAGCCTCAAACACGACCACTTCGTCAGCCCGAGGCCTCGGCATGGCCTACGACTTCTCCGAGACTCTGAGCTGGGCCTTCGCTGCAATCCTCCCTTCGCAGGCCCTCCGGACGGACTCCTCCATGGAGATCGAAGCCCTCATCTCCAGCGTCTACTCAAATTTGTCGGAGGGTGTCCGAAGGTCCCTCGGCCCCAGCCGCCTTGCTGCAGGCTTCGCTGCCGCAGCCGCCGCCGCCTGCAGTTGGGCAGAGTTCGAGCTCGGGCCCAAGGCCAAGGACTTCGAAGATGCCTTCTTCAGCATTTTGATGGGACTTCGGCGCGAGGGGCTAAAGCTAACGAAGGGTGCTCCGCGCGAAGCCAGGGAAGAGAAGAGAGTGAAGGTTGTAAGGCAATGAGAAGAAAGCAAATGAGAGCGTACCGAAGCCGCACGCACTAAACCCCTATTTATAGGCGGTAAGAATTCCGACGGTCGTGGGCCGAACCCACTGTTTGGTGGGCCTCCAGCGAAGGCGAAGCGGCCCAGCGCAGGGTAACGGTAAATTTTCTAGCCATTGCGGAGTCGTTTGATCTCCCCAAGGTCATTCTGACAGCTGGCGCAGGCAGTTATTACCTGCGGGTTTCGAAGTCACCTTCGGTCCAATCTCCGAAGGCATGTTTTCTCTGAAGTTGTAATTTTCAGGTCATTTGTCCTAAGGGCGCGCACACCCCTTCATCCCGAAGGCCTGCACGAGAGGGGCTACTGTTGGTGGAATAGCTTTCCCTTGAACAGGGGCCAAATGACGTCAGCCTCCGACAGCCTTCGGCCCAAAGCCCAACACTGTCGAAGCCTGTATCTTCCCAAAGAAGCTATTTCCAGGTCCCAAGGTACCCTTCGGAGCCAGCTGGGGCGAAGCCCCCAAGCCCACCAAAGCCCTCTGGAGCGAGGTCCCTCGGAGCCCTCCGGAGGGAAGCCCTCTAAATTCCTTGAAGACTGCCAGAAGCTAAGTCTCAGGCTAACTTCGAAGGCAGCCTCCGGGCCTTCTTCGTAGTTAGCCTTTGAGCCTAGTTCGGAGGCCCTAGTTCAGAGGCCCCAGTTCGGAGGCCCTAGTTCGGAGGCCCAGTTCGGAGCCCTGGTTTGGAGCCTCGGGTTCGGAGCTCTAGCCCTACTCCGAACCCAGAAGATATTTATGCCCTGCTGTAGTGCAGAAGTCGTACTGGGGGCCCCTTTCCCCATAGTTTGTCGTCTAGCTGGTCAAGAAGTGATGTTGCCTGACACGTCTGTAAGCTATAAAGCACTTTTGTACTGTAGCTAGCTCCTTTTCCCCTCTTTGACCCTATGAGCCTAGGGCTCATAGAGGGCATATCGGTCTTTTCCTTTGGCCTGTGTGCCTATAACAGCAGGGCCAAGCCCTTGTAACAGACACACGCCAGGGGCCATGAGACCCTGGGACACACTCTCCAGACGGCCATGAGACCCTGGAGTTCACTTCTCCACACCAAGGCATACCATGCCAAATCCACCACAAACTGGACGTAGGGCTATTATCCCCTAGGGGAGGCCCGAACCAGTATAAATCCTTTCTCCCTCTAAGAGAACCCTTCGAGGTTCATTCTACACATCATATACACACATACAAAACCTATGCTGTAGCTAACGCAATTGCTACAACACTACCACTGTGAACTTCAAATTTCCTTTTGTTACTGGGAAGGGACCAATAAGATACATGCCCCATCTGGCCATGGGCCATACTGGAGCAATGACTTGAAGAGCTGTTGGTGGGCGATGACTCCTTCGTCCCATCCACTGACATCCTTGGCAAGTGCAGACCAAGCTCTCCGCATCAGCCACTATTGTAGGCCAATAAAGCCCCTGGCGAAGTGTTTTTCCTGCCAAAGCTCGAGAGGCCAGATGGCTACCGCAAAGCCCTTCATGAATTTCTCGAAGAATTTCGTGACCTTCGGCTTGAGATATACATCGGAGCAGAGGGGAACATACTCCGGCCTTGTATAAAATACCGTTGATTATGTGATAATTCTGAGTTCTGAGCTTTAACCTCGAAAGTTGTGGCCCTTCGGACATCTTTGCTTCTTCTTGCAACAATTCCATGATTGAACTTCGCCAATCTATACTTGGAATGCAAAGGACTTACGCAACAGGAATTTGTGGCACCGAATGTGTACGGAGTTCTTCATAAAAAGCTTCTTCTGGTATGTCCATACCTCCGGCTGCAGCTTTTCCTAAGATGTCAGCTTGCATATTTTCTGCTCTAGGTATACTCCGAATGGAAATCCCTTTAAATGCTGCTTCGATCTTACAGATTTCTTCTAAGTACTTTGCAAGCTGTGGATGCCGAACTTGAGAGCTCTTGTCTACGTGCCCTGCTACAATCTGAGAATCTGTCTTAATAACAACTCTTGTAGCCCCTAGAGCACGTGCCTTTCGAAGTCCCAATAAAATTCCCTCATACTCCGTTGTATTATTGGTAGACTTAAAGTTGAGTCTTGCGGAGTATAGTGCCTTTTGCCCTGAAGGCGAAATTATCACAGCTCCGACACCTGCTCCAGATGCTTGGAAAGCTCCATCAGAATAAATAGTACAAATCCCTTCACTTGGCTTTTCCGAAGCCCATGCTGCAGGGGGAGTCCATTGTGCCACGAAGTCTACCAACACTTGTGACTTAATTGCTATTCTTGCCATAAAGGATATGCCGAAGGGTGCTAACTCAACAGCCCACTTCCCAATTCTTCCAGTGGAATCCTTACTTCGGAGCATATCCCCCAAAGGATATGAAGTTGGTACAACTACATTATGTGCCAAAAAATAATGCCTTAGATTCCTCGAAGCCATTATCAGAGCATAAGTGAATTTCTCAAGATCAGAATATCTTGTTTTTGCTCCTGACAATGCTTCGGACACGAAATAAACTGGATTCTGTACCAACTTCCCGTTGAAATCAACCTCTCTGACAAGGACTGCACTGACAGCAGAGCCAGTGGCTGCAAGGTAAAGGAGTAGGGTTTCGTCCGCAACAGGCACCGTGAGTGTAGCAAGGTTACTGAGATAATTCTTAATATATTCGAAGCTATTTTGACACTCCGGTGTCCATGCAAAATCTTCGGACCCTTTCAATGCTTTGAAAATGGGCAAACTTCTCTCCGTAGACCTTGCCAGGAATCTGCTAAGTGCTGCAAGACGACCGGTCAGCTTTTGCACTTGCTTTAAATTCTCTGGGGGAGCCATCCTTTGCAACGCATGTTGGCGTAATAGATTATGCTAACAGGTTTCTGAAGGTTAGAAACTAACAAACGAAGTGTTTGTGAAGTAAACTATTTCAAGCCTCCGGAAGGATAATAGCTTAAAATAGTTCAGAAGTGTGTATTGAATAACTTGTATTCGGTCCCTGTTACAGGGTAAAACGGGGGTATTTATAGGCCCAAACATTAAGGAAAAGACCTTTTTACCCCTCTATTACAACCGACATCGTGGAAACTTTTCGGTACCCTTAATAGGGCTAAAATGGTAAAAGACTAATCTAATGAGAAAGAAGATAAGTCTTCCATCTTAGCTGGCAAGGAAGCTCTCGTAAGAGTCCAAGTTCGAAGATATAATCCGAACTAGAGTCCGTCTTCATACTTCGAACTTGATCTAAAGTATCTCCGGAGATGGTTACTGGGAACCTTTGATTCAATCGCCTGTCTTGGTCCTGTTACTGCAATATCCCCGAAGATGGAATATTTTCCCCCAACAACGCAGTTATCTGAGTGGGGCTAGCTTCGATCCCTCTGCTTGAAACTAGATACCCACATGCCCGAAGGCTATTGAATGTTTCTGCTAAGTCTAGGCTATGTTGGTGCTTTAAAGCACTCTTTATTACAATATCATCCATATAGGCCTCTACATTGTGACCTAATTGATGACCTAGAGCCTTAGCAATTAACCTCGAAAAATTAGCCCCGGCATTTCTTAAGCCAAAGGGCATTCTTACATAACAAAAGACTCCTGAAGGAGTTACGAAGCTTGTCTTGATTTCATCTTCGCGCTTTAACCAGATTTGATGATAGCCAGAGTACGTGTCGAGGAAGCTTAATAACTCTGAACCGGCAGTGGAGTCGACCAATTGATCAATTCGGGGCATGGGGTAGGCGTCACTGGGGCATGCTTTATTCAGGGATGTAAAATCAATACACATGCGCCACTTCCCGGAAGATTTCTTCTTAACGAAGACTGGGTTGGCTAACCACTCCATATGGGCGACTTCTCTAATAATCCCGGCCTTCAGCAACTTTTCAACTTCATCTTTAGCGAGGATAGCTCTCTCCGTAGACAACTTCCGGAGTCCTTGTCTAACAGGCCGGGCCTTCGGGTTCACAAGTAGACTGTGCTCAATAATATCCCGACTGACTCCGGTGATGTCTTCATCAGACCAAGCAAAGACATCTAAATTCTCCTCAACTACTTTCTCTAACGAAGTAGCAACTTCTGAAGGCAAGTTTTTGCCAAATTGAAATAAATATTCTATGCCATCTTTGACAATAACCTTCGTTGCAATCTCTCCTTCGGGGCTTGGCCTTGGGAAGGATTTCTTCGAAGATTCATTGGGAGCAGGGAAATCCTCCAGGTTATCTTGCACATTATTCACCTGTCTCGAATCAAGAGGAGGGCCATGACCATACTCCGCTCTTCGTGCAATGGCCTGATCTCCGAAAACAGTGAGCACTCCCGCCTTTGTGGGCATCTTCATACATAGGTAATTATGATGCGCCACAGCTCCGAATTGATTCAACATGCCTCTTCCAAAGATGACATTGCATGCATATGGAGCATCCACAACATCGAAGATCACTTCCTCTGTCCTGGCCAGTGGCCCCTCTCCGAAAGTAACTTCCAGGCCAATTTGGCCGAGGGCATCAAGAGGGGGTCCTGCAAAGCCTTGTAAAGGACGGGTTGCTGGGAGAAGGTGCTTTCTTGAGATGCAAAGTTGATCAAAAGCTTGGACAAAAATAATATCTGCCGAACTCCCTCCGTCAATTAGCACTCTCCGAACCTCAGTTCCTGCTATGTCGGCAGTGATGACGAGTGGGTCTGCATGTGGAAATTTTATACCAGCTGCATCATCTGCGGAAAAAAATTGGTACATGGGACCATTCGGGCATAGCAGCTGCAGACGAAGAGGTTCCAATATGGCCCACTTCTCTAACATATTCTCTTCTCTGCCTCTTTGACATACTTCCGAGGGTCCCTCCTCCGGAGATGGGGAGGACTACTCTTTTCCCTCGATCTTGCCCCTCTTCTTGCTTCGAAGGTGGCATAACATTGACTACCGGAGGCCTTCTTGCAGGGTCGAAGTTCTCTATTCGTGCCACAGCCTGTACAGGCTCTGGATGCACTGTGGTCGGAACTCGGTCAGTAGTGCCTCGACCCGAAGTTCTTTCCAAATACTCTCCTCTTAGAGTTAGTATAGATTTGCACGCATCAGTTGCGTGACTCCGATTTTCACCATGAATACAGCAGAAAAAGGTCTGGGCTTTGCCAGCCGGTTTCCCTGGCGGCCTCCAGCCACTGGTCTTGCTTCCTGAAGGTTGCAGAGCCCTTTGGGCAAACTTCTGCGGAGGTGTGATGTTCAAAACTTCTGAATGACGATGCTTTTGCCCCCGATGCCTGTCATGCTGAGCTTCGAAGCTAGGCCCTTGCGGCTGTGCTGAAGTTTTCACTTCCAATTTAACTTCTTGTAGTATCGACGGGGTGGCAGCAGTTCTCCGAAGCCATCCCTCTTCTGACCTTGCATATTCTTCGAAATAAGAAATCAACTGAGAAACAGTAGATATATTTTTCCGGTGAAGTTTATCGAGGAGGCCTGCATGAATAACTCCCTCTCGAGCTGCGTCAACTACAAAAGACGTAGTTAACCCTCGAATTTGCGACTTCGTATGAGCGAAGCGCTTGAAATATTGTCTTAAAGTCTCTCCGGGAAGTTACTCACGAATGTCTTTCTCACCTAGAAAAGGCTTCCTATTTACATTGGGGGTACGAAGGTACCCTGGAAGTTACTCACGAATGTCTTTCTCAACTGCCCCCATGAACTGATTGATCCTGGCTTCAGAGACCAGAACCACCGCAATGCCACTCCTTGAAGAGCTAGGGGGAAACATTTTTCCATAGTGTCCCGCACTCCTCCACTGGCTTCAATTGCTAATGCATAAGAACGGGCGAACTCTCCAGGATCTTCATCTCCGGAATATTTGCAAAGCTTCAAAGTTTTGAACTTAGGGTCGAAGCGCACTTTCTGCAACTCAGGATGCAGCGGAGATTCAGTGTCGAAGGAGGCATTCTCTGGGGCTTCGGGATAAGGAAGTTCGTCGTCTTCGGGCACTTTGGGGATGACTAGGGTGGCCTGAGAACGAAGCCTATCTGCGACTTCTTGCCGCCACCTTGCTACTTCAGCTTGGAGACTGGCCATTTGAGCAGCCATATCACCAAGACCGTCTTCATCTCCTCCGGAAGGATCTTCCGGGTCTCGAGAACTGTAGGCATCGGTTCAAAGTGGAACTTGAGGTGGAAGAGGGACTCCGGCTGGCTGAAGTACAGTTGGAGTTGGCGGAGGAACTCCGTATGCTCGAGGAAGGGGAATCCCTTCCGGAGTTTGAGATGGAGGAAACGTCGAAGGCCCTCTGGCCTCAACTGTGTTTTAAGATATTGCTCCGGAGGTCCGCGGGGACCTCCGAATAGGACTCCTAGCTACACTCCGCTTCGGAGGCATGGTTTGAGAAATTGGTAGAGAACGAAGTTTTTTGGACTAGGTTCCCCACAGACGGCGCCAACTGTTGGCGTAAAAGATTACGCTAACAGGTTTCTGAAGGTTAGAAACTAACAAACGAAGTGTTTGTGATGTAAACTATTTCAAGCCTCTGAAAGGATAATAGCTTAAAATAGTTCAGAAGTATGTATTGAATAACTTGTATTCGGTTCGTATTAAGGGTAAAACGGGGGGTATTTATAGGCCCAAACATTAAGGAAAAGACTTTTTACCCCTCTATTACAACCGACATAGTGGAAACTATTCGGTACCGTTTATAGGGCCAAAATGGTAAAAGACTAATCTAATGAGAAAGAAGATAAGTCTTCCATCTTAGCTGGCAAAGAAGCTCCCGGAAGGGTCCAAGTTCGAAGATATACTCCGAACTAGAGTTCGTCTCCATACTTCGAACTTTATTTACAGTATCCCGGAGTTATATGCTAGAAACTTTTGACTTGATCACCGACCTTTGTCCTGTTACTGCAATAACCCTTAAGATGGAATATTTTCCCCCAACAGATATAAAGCGGTGCAAATAATTTACCTTGCCTAGAACCTTCTGCACATCTCTCTTGCATGTCGGTGCTTCAAAGTTCCTAATCTTCTCAAGCCTCTTAGGATCAATCTCAATACCTCTTTCATCAATCATTAATCCTAAGAACTTGCCCGCCGACATGCCAAAAGCACACTTGAGAGAGTTTATTTTTAAGCCATACTGATGCATCCTATCAAAAGCAACCCTCAAATCGGCTAAATGGTTTCCCATAGCATCCGATTTGACTACAACATCATCTATATAGACCTCAAGCAAAACTCCTACCAAGTCATGAAAGATCAAGTTCATAGCACGTTGATATGTAGCGACAACATTATTTAAACCAAAAGTCATCACAACCCACTCAAATAAGCCGACAAAACCAGGTCATCGAAAGGTTGTCTTGTAGACATCCTCTTCAGCCATAAAGATTTGATTATAACCAGCGTTGCCATCGAGAAAACTTAGTACATTATGTCCTGAAGCATCGTTGATCAACATGTCGGATATCGGCATGGGTACTCATCCTTCGGAGTGGCCTTGTTCAAATCCCTGAAATCAATACACACGCGAATCTTGCAACTCTCTTTCTTCTCCACAGGCACAATGTTAGCAACCCATTCAGCATACCTGCATGGCCTAATAAACTTAGTCTTGAATAATAATTCTATCTCCTCTTTAACGCGGTCATACATGGCCAAATTAAAGTGACGAGGTGGCTCTTTGTAAGGCCTAAACATAGGTTGAATAGGCAGCCGATGCTCCATGAGCACACAGATAAGTCCAGGCATCTCATTGTACTCCCATGCAAAACAATCGACATACGACCGAAGCAACTTTATTACTTCGGCCATTTCATTAGCCTACAAATTTTGATTTACAAAAGTTGGCCTTGGAATACTACCATCGCCAATATCGACCTCTTCTAGAAGGTCGGCCGACGCAAAACCTTGACCTAACTTTTTTACTTCTCTAAAATCTTCAATGGCTTCAGCAATACCATCTTTAGAAGACCGATATTGCTCTACACGAAACTTTAGCCAATCAAGATTACTTTTACTAGTCATGACTACTAATTTAGAGACAGCCGAGCTACACTAGCCAGCTTTAAAGACACTGTAACAAAATGTCCCTTAGACACGCTAACGAAGTCATAGTCTGAGAGATCTCTACCTGACAAGCATTCTACCTTATCATGGACGGTGTTAGTAGACACATCGCCCAAAGCAACCTGGGCCAAAGTATAAACTAGTACAACCTCTACATCATCACCGTCCCACTAAATCAGGCACTGGTGCAAAGTAGACGGAATACAGTAAATGACGTGAATCCAATCATGCCCAAGTAGTACATTGTAGTTACTTGCACATCGACGACGAGGAACGCCATTGGCAACGTCTTGTTTCCCATTGTCAGCTCCAAAGAAAGCATGCCCTTGGCCTAAGAACTCTCGCCGTTGAATCCATTGAGCGTCAAGTTGGTCCTCATCAAATAATCTTCATTCTTACCGAGCTTCTTTAGTAGAGAGTACGACATCAAGTTGACGGTGGCGCCTCCATCAGCAAACATCCTCAAAATTGGCTTCCCGTCGATGTGCCCCTTGACGTAGAGAGGCTTCAAGTGGCGATCGTATCTTTGGGCTTCCCGAAAATGGCCTCCCGCATGCCGAGGATCAACTGAGCGACCTCAGCATCGTCCTATGGAAGAGCAAACTCAATGGGTAACATGATGACATTTATGTCTATCACCTGTGGAGCGGGACCCTCAAAGACCGGCGTGTAGTCGTCGTCAATCATGTCGTCCTTGTTGTCGCTGGGAGTAGGATCTGGGTTGTTTACAGCAATTGACTTTGGCTTCCAAACCTTCTTCGTCACTTGTCGGGGATGGATCTCCTCGAAAACGGCATCCCGCTCGTCTTCGGCCTTCTTTTCAGGCATCTCCTAGGATCTAAGATGTTATAGCCACCTCTTCTAGGACATGGTCATACCTAGAGGTGCCCACGAAGGCTACGGCTTAGTGCCGTGCGCCACAAACTTGCTTCTGGAATTTTTGGCCATATGGGAATTTCCCAAATCGGCCTCATCATTTTTGCATTTAGTGGAGTTTTCTTCCGACGTACTGTCGGTAAGACCAGCCATAGGCTGTCGGTCGGACTGACTAGTGCCAGGTGCCTGAAAAGAGTCAGTCAGACCAGCCATAGAAGGCCAATCAGACCGAAGTGGTAAGGGCGGTTTGACCGGCCCTAGGGCTGCGGTAATACAGGTAGTCTTCTCGGGTAATCTTTGCGGTTTGCCTTCTCCTTGCTCCACGGAGGCCCCCTTAGGGATTGGGACATCCTGGGACCCTACCTTGATGATGGTAGCCTTAGATGCCATCTCCGGACATTCTCGTGGCATGACGGATAGTCTGCCGAAGACGTCACCTCTTGGCGCACCCATCTGATCCTGCATGTTATAAAATCCAAAGGGCATGAATGGAGCAAAATAATATGGAGTAGGATACCTGGGAGGCAGAAAGTAACACAGTGGCTACTGTGCCATGGACCAATGATATGGTAGTGGAAGCGGTGGCTCCAATGGTTTTGCCCCATCGTGGGGCGAACCCACTCTTCCAAGAAGGGCTTGTCCTCGCTGGAGGTCGTGGCCGAGCATTCGCCTTCTCGGCCCTCTTCTTGTGTTTCCAGAGTAGAATGTCATATGTCACCTACAGCTTTTTGTGAGTCGCAGCCGAAGATAATGCATTAGTATTCACTTTCCACACTCCTACCTTAGGGTTCTTTGGTACAAGTGTGTGTGTATGAGGCTCTCCGATAATGACCTCCTTCCCCTAAGAGGTCCCGGCCTGCTTAGGCCGAATCAGCACCTTCTTCCCGTCGAGATCAATAGTGCCCACGGGGAAAGGGTCCTGGTCGAGCTTCATCTTGGGATTTGTATCCAATTTCAACTGTCCTTCTTCTATGGCCGATTGAACCTGCTAACGAAAAACATTGCAATCGTTAGTAGAATGGGAATGAGAATCATGCCACTTACAATAAGCCTGTTTCTTCAAGTCATCGGCAGTCGGAATGATGTGACCCTTCGGTAAACTGATAAGTTTGTTTTTCAACAAAAAGTCAAATATTTTATCACATATGGTCACGTCAATAGAATACTTCACCTCACTGGGCCGACTTTTGGTTGGAGACAGCCACAACTGAGTGCAAGTGACTGGCTTAGCCTTATTAGACCAAGTCCACTCTGCGGTGTACATGTCGGTTGAGTCATCTCCGCTCTCCGATGATTCCTCATCGAAGTGCTCCATGACGTGCACCTCGGCCTTAGGCTTGTTAATTGTCTTGGTAAATTTTCTACTTTTGGCTCAGCTTTCCTGATCCAGAGCCTTCTGCAGAACCTAACTAACATCAAAGAAATCCTCGCCATCTAGTTTCTCCTTAAGTTCGGAGCAAAGACCATTAAAAGCTAGGTCGACCAAGTCTTTATCAGAAATGTTCAATGTAAAACACTAGTTTCTAGTGTCCCTAAAGTGCTTAATGTACTTAGATACACTCTCACTAGCCTTCTATCTAACCGATTTAAAATGTGAAAGTCTAAGCTCGGTTTCCCCAGTATAAAAATAATTATGGAACTTCTACTCCAACTGGGCCCAAGTCCACACGGAGTTTGGTGGTAACGCTGAAAACCAAGTGAAAGCGGTGCCGGAAAGCGATAGAGAGAATAATCTAAGCTTCAATGCATCCGACCCACTAGCTTCTCCACACTTCACTAGGAATTGTCCTATGTGCTCTAGGGTGGTCCTACTAACTTCGCCGTCAAATTTTGCAAATTCAGGCACCCTAAAGTTGTGCAGGTAAAGGATGGTGTCGACGTTATCGGGGTACGGCTTGTTATAAACCCTAACCCAACCCCAAGGTGTCCAACCCGCACACTCCCTAAACAGCGCGCGAATTCACTCCTCTATGTCATCTACGCCTCCTGCCTGCGCATCTCTCGTATGGGGGCATGACACGTGGTGGTATATCATGGTGTCGGCCATGCGGCTGTAGGATCAAGATGTCAACTAGAGAGGGGTGAATAGGCGATTGAAAATTAAAATTGCTAAACAACCTTAACCTAAAATTTCTAGGCTCGGAACAACGATGGCACAATTAATAAACTAATTAAAGTTTTGCAATCCTAGGTTGAAGGAGGCTCAAGCAACTCTACTAATTAACAAACTTGAAGTAAATTTCTTAAAAGTAAATAACACAAGTGAGACAAGGAATTGTTTCACCTATGTTCGGAAGCTTGCCGACTTCCTACGTCACCGTTGAGGCGAATCCAACTCCTCCTCTCAATCATCGAGCCACCAAACACCTTCGTCAAGGAGTGGGAAAAGTGAGAGTGGATCCGAAGTGACTCTCAAGCCTCGATCACTAGGGTTGTTTTTGCTCCACTCCGGAGATGGCGAACGCCGAGCCACTCACAAATCCATTGGGTCTCCTCCACAAACTTCTCAGAGGGATCACCAAGCAACTCCTCCAAGCCGTCTAGGAGGCGGCAACCTCCAAGAGTAATAAGCTACACTACAATACTTGGAGATGATCAAATGCCACTTAATCACTACAATGATGCAATGCACTTGATCAAAAGGCTCTCTTTTCTCTCAACACCAACAAAGTGAATTTCGTGCTCAAAAGAGTGTGAGAGGTGTGCAATGGTGTTAGCCAATAAAACTAGGAGCCAAGAAGAAGTTTTTGTCCATGGTTGAGGAGTATAAATATGCCCCACAACAAAAACTAACCGTTGTAGTCGAAATCACAATTCTACAAAACTTTCGGTCAGACCGGAGTACATTTGTCGGTTAGACCGACAATTTACTCAACGGATAGAAAAATGACTATTGTTTGTCAAATCATAGACACTTTGGTCTGACCGACATGGTGACTTCAGTCTGACCAACCACTTTGGTCAGCCGGCCAGAGGCACAGTCAGACCGACAACTTGTGACTTAGCCTCAAAAAATTTTCACCCAAAAAATGCTCTCTGTATCTAGATCGGACTGACCGGAAAAAATAATGGTCTAACCGAACTTTTTCGGTCAGACCGAACACTATACTACGGTCAGACTGAACTTCTGCACTTAGCAAAATTTTGACGCGGTAGGAAAAAATTGCTCTATGACTCCACTTCGGTCTGACCGACAAAATTAACTGTCTGACCGAAACATTTCAGTCAGACTGAACTTAACACTGCGGTCAGACCGAACTCTCCAAAAAATGAAAAATCATTTTTCATGATATGCAATGTCTAAGTGGCATGAAGTCACTTCCAACTTTATTTTGCTACCCTCTTAATAGTACGACAAAACAAAAGTGAAAACTAGCCTATTTGATCATCCCATCTCCTTGATCAAATTTCTAGTCTCTTTACCTTCAAATGAACTTTTCTTTGCCATCGTCAATTTTAATCGGGTCACTTCTTCCTTTTCTTCATTCTTGTGGACCTAACTCATCATAATCACAACTTGCAAACAATGGTTAGTCCACTAATCACATTTGTCATTTAATTACCAAAACCACATAAGGGGTCTTGATGCTTCAATCTCCCCCTTTTTGGTAATTGATGACAAACAAACATATGAATTTGAAATGGGTGGGGGTACACATATGCAAAATATAGCAATTGCTCCCCCTAGACACATGCATACAAGAATACACACATAAGAGATCACAAGTATCATAATTGAAGATCAAATAGTTCAATGAGCACAAATAAGCCAAATAGTCCAAATAGAGATTTGATCAAGCCAATAAGTTAAAAGTTCACATTACACACACAAAAAGCACATAGTAGTTCAGATTATTACAATATGGGCATATAGCCACTAGGACTTCCACTAGGACTCTAAACTAAGACCCTTCTAGCTCTTATCCCACTTTTGGCATCAAGGACCAAAGAGCTTCAATCTTTTGGAGGCGGAGGAGGAGGCGCATCAATGAAGTGGCGGTGACGGCGATAGACTAGCGCGTGCGAGGTCTCCAAATTTGACATCCTGCCCTCCAAAGTGTCCAATCTGCAGCCCATATGATCCACTGAGGTGTTTAACTGTTGAACATTTCCCTGAAGCTCATTTATGCTACCTTGAATTTGAGCCTGACTAGTGAGGAGGGAGTCAAAGTTTGAGCTGAGGTGTTGAAACCCTTCTATAATAGATTGCATGACTAGATTGAAGAAATTATGTGGCTCCATCCCAAAATAAGCATACTGAGGCTGAAAAAATTCTTGAGGAGCAAACTGAGCCTGAGATGAAAGTCCATAGGATGGGCCAGCTACAGCATCAACATGTACTTCTTCCTGATCTGCTAGAGGAGGTGATGAAGGTGCATGTTGATGAGCTGGCACTCTAGGCAAATAAGAAGGGTGAGTGGTCATATCTTGCCCAATGTTCTCTGCCTTCGAGATAATCAACTTCATCAAGTAAGGTACATAATATAAGACTTTGCGAAAACTTCCCTTCACTTTAGAGATCTCCTCAATCATTAGATAAACAACATAAAAATGAGTCCCTTGCAGGATAGCATCAATTACTGGCCAAGCAATTCCTCTAACAACTTCATTGTTGCCACACCTAGGAAGAATGGTGGCTATCATAATTCTATTGATTAGGCTTGGCTTGACCTTTAAAACAGTGACTTCAAGTACCCTATAAGGTCCATTAGTGTCACAGAACCTGTGCAGCTCAGATTCTACAATAGGATTCATAGTCAGTTCCTCATGAAGCTTCAAACCTCCCTCAAAACGAATCTACAACAAATTTCTGATTTCTTCTTTAGTGGCCTTATACTTGGAGGAGCAAGTCATCCACTTGATTTTTGTTTTCTCAACATTGATCCAAATAGTAGCATTGAAGTTCCTGATTAACTCCTCATCATAATCTTGTCTTAGTGTCACTATTCTATCTAGACCAACTACCCTGAATAGTTGTTGAACACCCTCAAACTATGGCACTTCATTTATCTTTTCCCAATTTATCCATTTTTGATTTTCTATCTTCCTATTGGGACCATGAAGTTGCTCAAACACCTTTTGAATGCGTGTGTGAAATCGAGTGTCATGAGTGTCATTTGAACTTCTGTACTGGTTATGGTGCTTGAGAGACTGATATCTCTTGTTGTTGTGCACATCAAGCACAAATTGAATATTTGGGTCAACTTCATCTCCATCATCAGATTCTTCCTACTCAACTTCTTCCTCTTCCTCCTCATTGTCCATGTCAACATCCTCATTACCCACATTCTCAGACTCATCATCACAACTTGGCTCATAGTCAGCTCCACTTTCATCAACTTAAGCGGGAGGGAGCCTTCCAAGAGCCCTCAACCTAGCCATTTTCCCATGACGACCATAACGAGGAGGAGACATTTCTACAAAGAAATTGCCCTAAAAAGTTAAAACTAGGTCAACCACTTCTCTCACCTAGGGTTCCATGCCATGGTTCACAAAAGCAATAAAAAATGAAACTTAACCATGGGATGTAGAGAGGGAAGAGAGGGGAATCACTTACGGAGTAACCAGAGGGAAAACGGCGGTCGGACCGGAAGGATTCACCCCAAGGATGAAAATGGGGCTAGGGTTCTTGAGAGGGGAGAGGAGAGGAGAAGAGGGGAGTTTTGCAAGGTTTGGGGAGAGAGAGGGGGAGAAAAGGGGTAAAAACCCGAGAGAAGGCTTGGTGGGCCACTTTAAAAAAACACTTCGGTCAGACCGGAGGTATAGGTTTAGTATGACCGAACTCACTTCGGTCATACTGACTTGTGGTCGTCGGTCAGACCGATGTTCCCACACTTAGACAAAAACAGCACATCCAAACTACAAAAACTTGAAATCCATTTAAATAAATTTAGAAAAATTTGAAATTTTGTCGGGGACATGTTTGAGTTCCAATATGTATGAATCATCAAAATTTTAAAATATTTCACAATCAAAAGGTGGAACTCATCAAAATGCGAGTTTAGGTCTAGAATGGTCGAGGGGCACTTTTTAGCAACTTTGAAATTCAAATATCTTTTGATAGAGAGCCCAACACAGAAACTTTTGAATATGAAAAATATTTATGTGGGTCTCCTCTAAAACGTTTCTTTTGGACTCAAGTCCCAAAAATGCTTTGAAGAGAAACTAGGGACTTAAGTCGATTTGGACCAAAAGAAGAATCTCCAAGAACCTATTTTGCCAAAATTGGGATAAGAGAGTTGTAAAAGACTTTTCTAGTTTCCAACATCAATGAAATGTACTAAGAGACTCTTTTAGAGACTTTTTAACATACTAGCCCAGGAGGTGCCCTTTGGGCACCCTATCTATTCTTTGTAAAATTATATATGTATAAATTTCTAATATAAGGATTTCTCCATTTTTTGCAAAATTATGAGATATGAAAAACAACAACAACATTTGCAACAGAAAATAATTTAGCATATGTAATAAAAAACTGTTGTGATTGACAATATCTAAATATTTTAGGACATTATTATTTTTCTTATTTACATAAAATGCAATGATACCTCTCGTGTACATTAATATCTTATTGTAAGCTTACTGATAGAGAGTGGTTAGTAATAATTACACATCAATAACCAAGAACCTACAATATAGAGTAATATATATTTTCAGCAATCAATAACCATGAGAAATAACACGTCAATACTACAAAATGGTTTCACCACAGATTTTTCTAGGTCAATACTACAAAATGGTTTCACCACAGATTTTTCTAGAATATACGTAGAACATATATTCATAAATAAGCACCTGATGTTTGCTGATTTTTCTACTTAACTGTGATTGGCTAAGATACAATACCCACAGTGAAATGAAAAAGTGATCAACACAATTCAACCATCATACCAGCGTATAATTGTCTACCAACAGGCAACATCAATTTAGTTTCGATTTGATCATTAATCTGATCATGAAACATTACGGGGTTCTGATTCTAAAACATCAAATAAATTGAGACAATCTCATATATAATCATGATAGCTAAATACATAGAAAAAGCCAGCTGCCATAATGTATTATGCGTATATATAGTCCCAACTACAAATTATGCATATTGCCATAATTGTGCATAAAAGAAGAAATGCTTGAGGGAAGAACTCTATACATGTGCACTCAAAGCATCCTTTTGAGAAGCTCCCTTCTGAATATTCATGGGACTTCAGTTGTTGGGCTTCTAGTCTGCACCATGTGACGCATGAAAAGATTCTAAAAGCACACACTTCAGTTATGGTCCCATGATTCAAATTTGATGATGAATACTGACCCCAACTGATGTCACAAAATAACAGACCGCACATTTGATAGACCTTGCACCATACTGATACCTAAGCAGCATACGATAGTTCCTGCAGTTTACATGAGCACCTGTAAAAAGTGGTTCTTCATTTTTTTTAAAGGAAATCAAGAGATTCATTGCAACAACAGAAATGGAACTTCTATTACTTAAGGCTGCTTTGGATGCAAGACTTTTAAAGATAAAGTAGTTCATTTTCTCATGTAAATCTTAAAAATCCTGCTTTCCAAAGCCACTGTAGAGTTTACGGTATAGTAAAATATAAAGTGTATCACTCTCTTGGTCTAATTTACTGGTGGCCACAACACCATGTATCAAGAATACATTATGGTGGAATTTTACAAAGCAAAAATTTTAGGGAATTGGATGAGTATCTGACCATTTTATCAAATAGAACTTTATGCATAATCTGGCTTGTTTGAAAGACATAGTATTTGATGTCTCTCAAACAATAAATGTCGGTAGTGGTAAAAGCATAAAAGAAGATTCTTGCAAAATGTTGGTTGACTACCGAGAAAACATGTGCAGGCACATCAAATTTTGCACACAATCATGCCAACGTTGTATATTCATGTGCTACATAAACTACAAAATAAGCACTTGAAAGCCAATCAAGATTCAAGAACTGAAACAGTATTTTCAGATTAACACAAGTCAGGAGCATGTGGTAAAAAATATATAGTCAATTCCCACGACCATAGCAATGCTGTTTATATGAAATGTACGTGCAAACTTTCAGTTTCTGAAGTCTCTGTTTCTTTAAAATTCTAGACCCACAAAACTAAAGTCTCTATGGATGAACTCACATACACTTTGTCAATCTACTGATAAAAGTATCTGACTCATCAAACAAAGTAAAAAATGAATGCATGAAGAAAACGACTATCTTGAACAGAAGCACAGACTGCACAATAGTAGTCGTTCACATAATAATTAGCATAAATAAGATGTACAAAATACATTAAGAAATTCAATTAATGCCTGATAATTAGCATAAAAAGTGCAGGACACTCATGATATAATAGGATCAATGAATCATGTTTATCAATTGGGTAGTGACGATTTATTCAGTTCTAGAATAATGATCAACTTTATGCATTCATGTTAGCTATTTTTCAATATGATCATTTTACAGTGATATGCATGATAACCTGAATCAGAAGTTACATATTAATTATATTCGAGAAAACAACCTGTCCATTTTCTGAGAATTCAAACGACGCATTGGTGCCTTCATGAAACCTAGAAGGATATACATCCTGAAAGTATGATCCCTGTCTCACTTCCCATCCTTTAAGAGATCTGGAAGATTTGAATTTGGCAATCAATAGTTTGCTCTTGCTGCAGAGTAATTCACAATCTAGTCAGTGTTTCAGAATCTAAATGACATTGTTCTATGATTCTTGAAAGACATTCGGGAGTAGTTTATCAAGATTACTTGGAAGGACTTGGTAACATTCCTCACACCTTGATTATCAACTCTGCTAAGGTCACCCATAATTGCTGATCTTGCTATGGCGCAGTAGATTACCTTGTTGCAACCTGGCACGACATCTTGAACAGAAGAAGCATCCACAACATCACCAACCACAACATCCACATATCTTGGAAGCATATTGATCCCCTCTGGATCATTCCTTCTGACAAGAGCCTATTGCAGAACAAAAAAGTTTATAAATTGAATCGAAGTATTTGGATTAAAAGGAAAAATAAATAGGAGGAATATATCTACTGAGCTTGACGTTGTAGCCCCGAAGCATGAGCTTGCGGAGGACGATGCAGCCGATGCGGGTGGTGGAGCCGACGACGAGTACGGTGGTGTCTTGAGCCACGGGGAATTGTGCGTGGTGGTGAAGAGCCCGGGGCCTTCGACGGAACCATGTAGTGATGGTTGGGATGTGGAGGCGAGGACGTGTCAGTGACGCGGTCCCGGTCGGAAGGGCGGCTCGCTGCTGCCAGCACCCGACGGACGCCAATGAATGGAGAGGATGGGAGCAGATGCGCGATGTGAAGAAGAGAGCCGGGAATGGGAGGGAGGGCTAGGGGCGGGCGGCGGGCACACCGGCGAGAAGCTGCGGCGAGGGAATCAGTGGCGCTAGAGACCGACAGCTAACATCTGGTCGTGCACACGGGATTGACGGGAAGAGCTTATCCTTTCCCAAACGCACCCACGGCTAATTTCCAGAAAATGTGAGGGGCTTTCTAGAAAAACGAAATCAATGAGGAGCGCTACAAATTTACAAGTAATCAGAGGACCTTCTCATGAAATAGCCGACATGGAGCGCTCTGGATGCAGCAAACGGCAGAGGCTTTAAAGTATAAAGATGTCTTCACAAAATAGCTTATATTTTGATGAAAATCACTTTTTGACCCATATGACCGTTTTAAGCCTAAATTTGCACTTCATTTAGTTTTCAACATGTAGCAAGAGTAGTATGGCATATGAGTGAATGCAATACTCCCCCTTTATGTATCACTCCATAAAAATGCTTGAGAATCAAATAAAGGGCAACTTATGACTTGAATAGGTGAAAATGTGATATAAGATCCAATTGAGCACAAAAGATCATAAATGCAAATTGTTAAACAATATTAGAGAAATCTATGACATTTAATTCATTCCTCAATTTGCAAAAGAGGGTTTCATCAAGAGGCTTGGTAAAGATGTTGGCAAGTTGGTCTTCAGTGGGTATATGGATTATGACTATGTATCCCTTGGAAACATGGTCTCTTAGGAAGTGGTGGTGAATGTCAATGTGTTTGGTTCGAGAGTGTTGTACCGGGTTGTTCTCTATTTTGACGACGCTACCATTATCACAAATAAGTGATACTTTTGGTAAGTTTAGGCCATAGTGCAATAAGGTTTGTCTCATCCAAAGGAATTTTGTTTCGGCTGTGGAAAGAGCCACTAAATTTTGTTTCTTTGATGACCATGACACAAGGGATCTACCAAGCAATTGGCAACTACCAGAAGTGCTCTTTCTATCCAATTTGCAACCGGCATAATCCGAGTCAGAATAACCAACTAGCTTGAATTTAGCACCCTTAGGATACCATAAGCCAATGTTTGAGGAATGCTTTAAATATCTAACAATTCTTTTTACCACCACTAAATGGCATTCTTTAGGGGTGGCTTGAAAACAAGCGCACATGCAAACACTAAACATGATATTGGGTCTAGATGCGGTAAGATAAAGTAGACTACCAATCATAGAATGATAAAGCTTTAGGTCTACCATTTTACCTCCCTCATCAAGGTCGAGGTGTCCATTTGTTTGCATTGGAGTCATGATGGGCTTTGTGTCGATCATGTCAAACCTCTTGAGTAGATCTTTGATGTACTTGGTTTGACTCACAAAGATCCCATCCTTGAGTTGCTTCACTTGTATGCCAAGGAAGAATCTCAATTCACCTATCATGGACATCTCGAATTCCCTAGACATCATGTCACCAAAATCTTTTCAAAGTAGTTCATTAGGGCAACCAAAAATGAAATCATCAACATAAATTTGACAAACAAAGAAATCATCACAAATAATTTTTGTAAAGAGGGTGGTGTCGACTTTGCCAATTATAAAACCTTTTGAAATGAGGAAATCTCTCAATTTTTCATATCAAGCTCTAGGAGCTTGTTTTAGTCCATAAAGAGCTTTTGAGAGTTTGAAAACATGATCGGGAAATTTAGGATCTTCAAAACTGGCTGGTTGTTCAACAAAGACAAGTTCGGAAATTTCTCCATTTAGAAAGGCACTTTTCACATCCATTTGAAAAAGTTTAATATCGAAATAACATGCAAATGCAAGAAGGATGCAAATGGCCACAAGCCTTGCCACGGGGGCAAAGGTTTCACCAAAGTCCAAACTTTCGACTTGAGTAAATCCTTGAGCCACCAACCTTGCCTTGTTCCTTATAACAACTCCACCTTCATCTTGTTTATTCCTAAAAACCCACTTTGTTCCGATGACGTTGTGGTTCTTGGGCCTCTCAACTAAAGTCCACACATTGTTTCTTGCAAAATTGTTGAGCTCTTCATGAATTGCATTCATCCAATCCGGATCATTTAGAGCTTCATCTATATATTTAGGCTCAAGACAAGAAACAAACGAGTAATGTTCACAAATAGAAGCAACACGAGAGTGAGTTTGGACACCATTACTAATATCACCCAATACTTGATCAATTGGGTGATCCTTTGATAGGGCGTTGTTGATTTTCGTGGGAATAGGCGGTTCATGTTCGTTCTCCTCCTCTAGATCAACTTGAGCTTGACTTGGCGTAGCGGAAGTAGATGGCTCAATTTTAGTAGAGGTAGATGGATTCTCTTCATTGTCCTCGATGGGCTTGATGTCACCAATTGACATTTTTTGCATTTCTCTCATCAAGCCCTCATCACCTACGTCATCCAAATTCTTGTGCCCTTCTTGAGAGCCATTAGTTTCATCAAACTTAACATCCATGGTTTCCTCTACAATACCTTTGCTTTTGTTGTAGACACGATATGCCTTGTTATTTGAGGCATAACCGAGTAGAAAACCTTCATCACGACGTCTTTCGAATTTTATTAGTCTCACGCCCTTTCGATAAATATAGAAAGTACATCCAAAAACACGAAAGTAGGAGATGTTTGGCTTACTTCCAACAAAAAGTTCATCAGAAGTCTTTTTTTCAAAAGTCGATGCAAATAAAGACGGTTTGAACAATGACAAACGGTATTAATTGCTTCCGCCCAAAATGCATCTGAGACATTATATTCATCGAGCATGGTTCTAGCCATCTCAATGAGAGTTCTATTTTTCCTCTCCACAACACCATTTTGTTAAGGTGAATATGTTGCGGAGAGTTCATGCTTGATTCCTATATCATCACAATAATCCTCATTATTGGTATTTTTGAACTCCGAACCATTATCACTCCTTATTTTCACAATAGTATGATTAAATTCATTTTGAGATCTTTTAGCAAACTTTTTGAAAAGATCGGATGTTTTGGCTTTATCATTCAAAAAGAACACCCAAGTATATCTTGAATAGTCATCAACAATTACTAGACAATGGCTATTACCACCAATACTCTTGTAAGTTGTTGGACCAATCAAGTCCATATGTAATAGCTCCAATGGTCTAGATGTGGACACGATACTTTTGGAGGGATGAGAAAAAGCAACTTGTTTACCAGCTTGATATGCACGACACAATTTGTTTTTCTCAAACTTCACATCCTTCAAACCCACAACTAGATCACGTTTTGAAAGTTTGCTTAGTTGATGCATTCCAACATGAGCTAGCCGTCTATGCCGAAGACAACCCAAGGAGGTTTGTGCAACTAAACATGTTGTCAAATTAGTTTCTTTTGAAGTAAAATCCATGAGATAAAGATTTCCAAAATGAAACCCATTAAAAATATAGGAGTTATCAATGATGCTTGTTACAACTACCTCATGAGAATTAAATATGCATGATAAGCCTAGATCACATATTTGGGCAACAGAAAACAAGTTAAAATTCAAAAATTCAACAAGAGAAACATTTGAAATTGAAAGGTCATTTGTGATAAAAATTTTACATAAACTAATTACCTTTCCTTTGCTATTATCTCCAAAAGTGACTTTTTCTTGATTTTTTGCTTTCCACCTCAAAAGTAGAGAACATCTTTCTATCTCCAGTCATATGTTCAGTGCAACTGCTATCAAGCACCCAATGTCTACCTCCATTGTTGTAATTTACCTACAAAACAAAATTAATTTCTTTTAGATATCCAAACTTGTTTGGGTCCTTAGAGGTTAGTGATCAAGGCCTTCGGCATCCAAATGGCATTCTTTTTGGTACCAAGAATAGGAGAACCAACATATTTAGCATAAATAGTACCATTTTGAGATTTTCTAAGCATATAGTGTGAATCAAAAGGAAAAGAGTTAGTAGTCTTATCAACCGGGCACTTTCCAACAATGTGCCCTACCTCATGATATTTGTGACAAAATTTACCATTGCTCTTGACAAATCTAGGAGCACGGTGTGGGGGATTTTTACCCTTTTTGCGAGTGAATCCCAAACCCTCCTTGTTAAAGGAGCACCGTTGTTCACTCAAGATTTTATTAAGAGTATTCTTGCCCTTGAAGCATCTCTCCAAGCTTTTGCTAAGCTTGGCTACTTGTTCATTTAATTCAATATTTTCACTAACTAACATGGAATCACAAGTAGTAGTGCTAGAGCTAGAGCATGGCATGTCAATTAAATCATCACAAGTAGACATGCTAGATATTGATACAACATGGTCATTTGAAATTAAAACATGCTCATCAATTAAATCACATGTAACACCAATATCTATTTGAGCTCCACAATTTCTAGTGGAAAGAATCTTGTTATGAGCATCCTTTAGCTCCTCATGAGAAGTTTTTAGCTCATCAAATTTCTCAACTAAATAAGAATGCTCCTTCTTTAGTATTTTGAATTTACCAATTTCCTTTTCACTATAATCATGGAGCTCCCTAAACATGTTTTCTAGTTCATCATATGAAAATTCATTTTATTCTTCATCACTTTCACTATCACTATTTGAATTTAACTTGGTGGACCCTTTTTCCTTGATACAAAAAGGTGGGAGTGATGGTGAAGCCTTGGTTATGGTGATTCCCGCCATAGCCTTCTTCTTTGGTGTCTCCTCATCACTTTCATCGGAATCGGAGTTGGAGCTTTCTTTATTTGAGTTCCACTCTCCAATAAAAGCTTCAAACTTTCTTGTGCCTTTCTTGAGCTTTTTGAAAAGCTTTTTCTTTCCACTCTTCTCTTTTGGGGCCTTCTTTTCATCATTCTATTTTGTGGGACAATTTTATGCAAAATGTCCCTTTTCACCACACTCAAAACATCTTGTTGATAGCGAAAAATGTCATAAAATGGTCGAAATTGTCAAAATATCGAGTTTGGTAATTTTGGGCCAAAAATATGCGATTCCTGGCACAGACCGAAGCCCTGAAGTGCCGAAGGCCCAGCCGCATGGGGCTTCAGTTGTCTTTCAGCGGCCCCCTTCATAGGTTAGCTTTAGCCCGAAGGGCCCCTTCGGCAGCCTGCTTTGCCGAAGCTTCGGCCCGAGAAGCCTACTTCGGCAGTCGTACCGAAGGCCCACTTCGGGTAGACTTCAGATGTGAATCTGATAGGGGTTCAGGTTGTTTTATCTCTAATGAAGTCTCATCTTCATTAGGCCGAATCTTATCAGATTAGAGTTAGAGATAGGAAGACTATCCCCTATAAATACAGGGGTAAGGCCGGTTCATTGCCCCCCCAAAAACAGATCAATTCTTCAAACCCTAGTTTGAATCGTACCTTTGTTTTCATTAATTTCCGCATTAGCTCAGTAGACCGTCGTGGGTTTGCGTTGGAAGCCCTCTGTCGGCCACACTGTAATTGTGGGAAGCCTAGTTGGTTTGCTTGAGAAACCATCCATTAACCTACGTAACAGATTGATATCACCTTGTTGGCTCGCTTGTGAACCATCCATTAATCTGCATAATAGATTGCTACCCTTCGTTTTATTTGTTTCCTATGACTACACATGGTAATTTGGTATTCGGGCCGAATTGGCACTTGATATCCATTTTGTTGCAGGATTCATGTTCAGGGCCCCCTTCGCCGAAGGTTTATGGAGCTAGGCAGCTAGTTTCGAAGACTGCCGGAGCACCCTTTAGCAGGATTTTGCTTCATCCATCTATGCCAGATCTGTCACGCCATTAGCGTTCTAGTCAAGTCCCGCGCACCGGAGATACTTTGCATCGGAGGTGCTTCGTGCTAGAGTCGCTCTAGAATGCTCCGCGTCGGACTTCATCATGCCAAAATACTCCGCAGTAGGTCTCGTTACGCTAGAGGCTTCGCACCGAACCTTATCATTCAGAGGCGATTTCGTGCCACCATCTATTTGGAGCCTGCCTTTAGTCAGATCGATCCGAACACCGAAGGTTACCTTCGGCGCATACTTCACACCAAACGCTGGAGGCACCCTTCGGTGACCCTTCGCACGGTACACTTCGAATAAATCATGCTCTATTTGGCCGATTGGTTTATTTTATATATATATATATATATATATATATATTTCAGCTAATTGGATTATTTTGTGCAATCTGATTACCTGGCGACTCCAACCCCCTTGCTACTGTTAAGGGTAGTCAAAATGCGACGTCAGTGTTGTGTTACGCTTGGGCTTATCCCTAAGTATCAACATGCTTTTTGATCATCGAACCGGCCCAAGTGCGAGGGCACATTTTTGTGTCAACACATCTCAACTCTCTAATATTCTTTTTGTGCGATGACCTCCTTTCTATTCTTCTATAAGAGTTTGAACTTGATGTTTTCTATTTTCCTCTTTTTCTTGCCATGAGATCATTTATCCTCTTAGTGATGAGTGCAAGCTCCTCTTCTGTGTTATCTCCTTCATCACCACTGGTCTTGTGTGGTTTTGCATTTTCCTCAACTTCGGCCTTGAGGGCTATGTTCTTTCTCTTAGAGGATGAAATTTCCTCTAACTCTTTCTTCTTTGTTTTGTATAGCTCATTTGTATTGATCTTTCCGAACAAGCCGGCTGGAGTCATTGTGGATAGATCCGAGTTGATAGGGAGTGTAACTAAAGTATCAAACTTCTCCGGTAGAGCTCTAAGTATATTGTGGACCACCTCTGAGTCCATATAGGTTGCACCAAGTCCCTTGAGCTCATTTACTATCACATTGAGCCGACCATACATATTGTTGACGGGCTCTTCCGAAAGCATTGTAAATGACTCATATTGAATTTTATAAAGTGAAGCTTGGCACTCTTGAGCTCACTTGTTCCATCATGTATATCACTAAGCTTCATCCAAATCTCATAAGCAGTGTCAAGGTTGCTCACCCTATCATATTCTTCTTGAGAAAGAGCATTGAAAATTGCATTCTTGGCTTGAGCATTTAGTTGAAGATTGCGGCAATACACTTGAGTTACTTCACCAGTAATAGCATGGCCTTCTTCAACTATATGCCAAAGATCAAAACTCATAGCTTGGAGGTAAGTGGTCATTTTAATTTTCCAAGTGGAATAATTTGCCACCAAACACCTTCATCAAGTAGTGGGCAAAGTGAGACTGGATCCGGAGTGACACTCAAGCCTCAATCACTAGGGCTGTTCTTGCTCAACTCCGAAGATGGCGAACACTGAGCCACTCACAAAGCCACCGGGTCTCCTCCACAAACTTCTCGGAGGGATCACCGGGGCTTTGAAGGATGCCACAAGTGCTGCCGAGGGGTTTCTAAGCCAGGCCCGGTCAGACCGGCCTTAGGCTGCCAGTCAGACCGCAGTGTGTTGACGCCTGAGGTGATGACACGGCATGGGCAGGTCAGACCGTGACAACACCGCCGGTCAGACCGATAGCCCTTGGAATGTGAACTCCGGGGCTTCGACGACCGTCTTGCCATGGACGGCTCATAGCAAAAGTTCTTGGCGAAGATGGGGGAGATGAGACACTACGAAAAACACCAAGAAACCAAAGGCAATGCCCAAAGACCGAATCACTGGTAAAACCGATAAAACGATAGAAATCAGTTACGTGGATGAAACGAATGATTCAGAAGTGAATCAACAAGGACTTACCGTGAGTACGACACGGCGGACGGATGGTTTACACCGCAAACCAACAAATATGGACGTTACTTGGCTAATCCTAGGGCAAGTAAAGTGTTGGGGGAAAATATTTCATCCTCAGAGCCATTGTGGAAATAGAATAAAGGCAGGTGATTTAATCAAAGGTTTCTAGCATATAACTCTGGAATCACCGTGGATCAAATTCGAAGTATGAAGGCGAACTCTAGTTCGGAGTTTATCTTCGAACTAGGACTCTTCCGAGAGCTTCTTTGCCAGCTAGGATGGAAGACTTATCTTCTTTCTCATTAGATTAGTCTTTTACCATTTTAGCCCTATTAAGCGTACCGAATAGTTTCCACTATGTCGGTTGTAATAGAGGGGTAAAAAGGTCTTTTCCTTAATGTTTGGGCCTATAAAAACCCCCTGTTTCACCCTGTAATGAGGACGGAATACAAGTTATTCAATATACATCTTCGAACTGTTTTAAGCTATTATCCTTTCGGAGGCTTGAAATAGTTTACTTCGCAAACACTTCGTTTGTTAGTTTCTAACCTTCAGAAACCTGTTAGCGTAATCTTTTACGCCAACATAAAGTAAATTGAATGTAAATGCAATTCAAGGTAGATAATAGATTAGATCTATTAGGGTTCAGGGGCCTTGAATCGGCCTTGTCTCTATTTATAGAGGTTGGACATGACGTGCCTGGGCTCTAATCTGAGTTAGATTCGAGTCCAAGTCATTAAAAATCAATTAGGGATAAAAATACTCCGGAATCCCTTAATCTGTCTCAGACTCGGGTTTCGGCCGGTCTGACCGGCCACACATGGGCGGTCTAACAGGGCCTACATGGCCGGTTGGACCGGCCTTTGCTAGGTCTTGGCATATTTTCAGTCCAATTTACCAAAATTGATATTTTGATGAATTTAACCATTAATGTCATTTTTTGCTATCAACTGCTCCCTCGTGTTGGCCTCAATCTCAGCCCTGACGATATTTTCATCATCGATTATCGTGCTTCCCGCCATTTTTGTCAGTGTAGTCGAAGAGGTCATACCCATCGCCGATGTAGTTGGACTTGGCGTGTGCGTCCCCAGCGGAGTCGCCAAAAAGTTTGTTGACACTAAAGTCTTTTGACAAAGCACCAATCAATACTAACATTGATCTGATGATCCAAAAGCGCGCAGACGATCGGGGTAGCCCTCCAAACGTCACACGATGTTGACGCCACATTCCGATGACCCTTGATCAAGACAAGGGAATTTAGGGTGGAGTCAATAGGCAATCGGATCACCGCCGTGAAGGGGTAACCCAATTGACCAAAAGAAAAAGGGCAGTTAGACTGGCCAAGGTGGGTCGGTCAAACCGACTTAAAATCAGCAATCAAACCAGCAACGTGAAGGGGAAGACGATCGGGTCGGCCAGAGAAGGCCAGTCAGACCGGTGGGTGCCGGCGATCAGACTGATGTCTAGGGAAAAATTAGCCCTGGGCCTCCGGTGATCGCCTTGTTAGTGATGGCTCAATGGAGGGCTTCTTGGTGATGAAGATGAATACTTTGGCCCCTACAAAACATGCAAAATCAGTACAATTCAGACTAGAGACCGAATTACCAATAAAAATAGATAAAAACACATTACTGGGGTGAGACAGATGATTCATGAGCAAATCGACAAGGATTACCGCGATTACGATGCGATGGACGGAAGGTTTTTAGTGCAAACCAACAAAGATTGACGTGCTATGGCTAAAACTAGGGCAAAAAGATAGTAGACTGAAAAAAGAACGATTCTACGGGGAGTATATTAGATTGGATTGGAGTCCCCTTTTGAATCGGCCTTGCCCCTATATTTATAGGGGGTGGTCTTATCATTCCTGTACTTAATTCCTATTTTAGATTGACTAATGTACTAATCCAAATCATTAAAAACACTTAGAGATAAAAATACCCCAAGATTAGTTGTTTTGGGGTCGTACTTGGACAGGGCCGGTCTGATCGGGCCCATATGTCCGGTCTAACTAGGGTACCATGGGCAGTCGGACCAGCCTACTATGGCTGGTTGGACCGGCTTGTGATAGGGAAAAATACATCTTCGACCAAAATACCAATTTTGACATTGACCATTAGTGCCATTTTTTGCTATCAACACATGTCCACTGCCTTTTGGCAAACTATAGAGCTAAAAGCACTATGGGCTAAGTGTGATATACTTCATATCAGCCATACGACACTTCAAGCATCTTGCCACATACTCGGGAAATACTTCTTCAAATACCTGCCATTAAGAGCTCTGTGAAATCGCTCTCCTTGCAAAGACTCTAACAAAAACACGTTACTTGGAGCGATTTCAACAACCTTAAAAGGACCTTCCCAACTAGGTGACCACTTGCCAAACTTTGCACTTTTAGTGCATAAAGTAAAAATCGTGTTCCAAACTAAATCACCAATCTGGAAAGATTTTTCTCTCACTTTCTTGTTGTAAGGTCTAGCCACTCTCCGCTTGTCTCTTTCTATTGCCTCTATAGCTCTCAATCTCTTATCGGTCACTTCTTCCAAGCTATCTTTCAAGATAACTTCATAAACATCGACCAATAATCCATCTTGCTTAAGTAACCTCAAAGAGCCAAGATTTACCTCTACTGGTAAAACAGCTTCTTGTCCATACACCAACTGAGGAGCCATGCTGAATAGCGTGGGCATCATGGCTCCAGAAGTGATGAGTCATTGTCAACGATAGTCAAAGAGGACAGAAGAAGAAGAGATCTGCTGTTTCATGGGCCGCGTGTGACTCAGGTACACGGGAAGCAAGCGACTGTCGGGCAGAGGAGGCTGCGAAGTCGGGCTGGCCCAATCCGGGTACATGGGCCAGAAGCAGTAGAAGACCCACTGGGCTGTTGACCAGGGTTGACTCAGGTACACGGGCGGTGAGCGATTGCCGGGCTGAGAGAGCTGCGGAGTCGGGCCGGCCCAATCCGGGTACCTGGTGCAAAGTCGGTGGAGGCTTTGTCAGTTTCGGCGCAAAACTGACAATCGTTGATCTTGTATCCGACTGTCCAGAAGAGAAGCCATAGTCGATATGAAAACTTAGCTTCCGGATAAGTCATCTGTATCTCTAGGCCCACAGTCAGTCAGTCGTGTCTGTAAAAATACCTAAGGGCAGTAGAGTCTTTTCCTTTATTCTAGAGTCTGTAAAAACCCTAAGGGGCTGGTAGAATATTCCTAGTGTTGGGCAGCCTATAAATAGGACCCCAATCCCTAGGGTTTGGACTACCCTTCCAGAATTCACTTTTCAATCTATTGGGTCATTTTGCTCCCCACGTTTTCTCTCTCCTGTGTGCGCCAGGCACTTGTTCGTGCATTTTGCCTTGCATTTATTTGTCCCAGTAAGATTAAATCTTCTGTTCTTGTTGAAGCGCGTGCATTGATTTCTATGATTCAGAAGCTTCGATTTGTTTGTGCGTTGTTGAGTTTATTCCTGAGAAGGTGTCACTGGATGCTTCTGTTCTTGCTTGCGCCGCCAGGCATTTTTGCCCCTGTGTTTATTGCCTTGCATTTATGGTTGTAGTGAAGCTTATGGTCTCAAATCGTGTGCAGCAACTGCAGAGTTTTTAATGGCTTCATTTCACTCGCTCAACAAGTTTTTCCATGGATTTTGAGGCTTCGGAAGCTTCTGTTGCGTGTGTTCTTCACGCAAGTAGTACTAGTTCTTGCTGTTGCAAGTAGTACTACTACACTGTAGCAACAGTACACTCAGCCAGCTTTTTACATTCTACTGCGCAGCTTTTTGATCGTAGTTGACAGTCCCGAGTAACTTTTCTGGCTGTTCTCTAGCAAAGCCCCTCAGCTCCGTGAGGCAGGCTTCGATCTAATATACTCGAAGGCTTCGTTTGAACTTCGAATGTCGTTTTGTGTCCTGAGCGCCTAGCTTCGAAGTACTTTTTGAGCTGTCAGCATTTCATACTTCGAACATCTGTGCGAAGGTACTCCGACTCGAGCTCTTCGAAGTCCATACTTCGACAGGTTTCGAAGTTGGCTCCGAAGCTTGTTATTCTGTCAGACTTCGCTCAGTGTTTCTGCTTTCGTCTTCTTCGAAGGTTCTTGTGTTCTATTCGAAGGTAGAGTATAGGCTTCGAATTTGGTTTCTCTGTCGTGTAACAGGCTTCGCTTCTTTGTTCAAAGGTTGTTCGTCTGTGTGTTGAGTTCGAAGCTTTCTGTTCGAAGGTTTGGGTTCGAAGCACTCGGTTCGAAGCTGTGTTCGAAGCCTTGCTTTCGAAGTACACACTTCGAAGCAGGCTCTGATTTTGTCATACTTCGCTCTGAAGCATACTTCGCTCCCCGCCACTTCGAACTAGACTAGACCAAAACACCTTCGGCATTTTCGACAGCCTTTGACAGGCTTCGCAACTGACCTCCGAAGCAGGCTTCGTCACCAACCTCTGAAGCAGGCTTCGACCAGCTAAGCAGGCTTCGACAAGTTTCGAACAGGAGACAAATCTGAACAGTAACTTCTCATCTCATTTTATATATACTTAGATCATTTCATTGAGAAGTCTAGCCTGACATGTCTAGTATGCTTTGTTCATCTGCTAGTTGCACTGTTTTGGTATTCCTCTGTTTAAACCTCTGTTGCTTCTAGGCTAGATAACTTTAGACTTAGGCTATCTGTTTATATTCTGCTGCTTAGTCTTTAGAGGAGCGTTGGGTATTGGGAACAGGCCATTGATTCGAAAGAATTTTTAAGGCGCCCATTCACCCCCCCTCTGGTCGCTACTTTCGGTCCTACAAGTGGTATCAGAGCGAGGTTAGGGTTTTTCCATACCTTAACCGGTTCTAAACCCAGTAGTGACCATGACTTCTCCTGGCAAGGTCCCGTCCTTGGAAGCCTATGGCTATAATTATTGGAAGACTCGCATGCGAGCTTATCTCATGAGCCAGGGTTCGGACATTTGGGACATTTGCGTTCACACCACGTTTGTCATATTGCCAGTCACTGAGCAGGGTACTGCTGGTATCATTGCTCAGCATCTGAGCAACAGTAAGGCTGTGAACATTCTTTTCTCTGGTTTAGGTCCCACTGAGTTTGAGCGTGTGAGCCATCTCTCCACTGCGAGAGAGATCTGGGCTACCCTCAAGGCTTTGTTTGGTCGTTTTAAGTCGATCATAAACAAGCTTCGGGACAACAAGGCTGAGGGTGCTCAGTTAGTCTCAGATCATGAGCAGGCGCTCAAGGTTCTCCATACCTTGGACCCGAAGATCTGGGAGATCAAGGTATCCTCTATCGTTGAGAGCACTTCTTACGATACCTTGAGCATTTCTGAGTTATTTAGCAAGCTAAAGGCCACTGAGGTAGATATCCAGTTGAGATCAAATCTCACTGGTTCTGGATCAAAATCCCTGGCCCTTGCTACACCTTCTGTTGATCCCTCTGCTGTGAGCTGTGCTGGGTTCTCTTTGATGTCTATCACTGAGGACCAGCTTGAGTCTTTGGGAGATGATGATTTGTGTATGTTTAACAACCGGGTGCGTCGTGTCTATGACAAGAGAATGTTCAAAAGACACGGCACAAAATCCGGATGCTTTGAGTGTGGTGATCCAGGACACTTCATCGCCGACTGCCCCAAGTGCAATGGACACAAGAAGGGCACCGGTGGCAGCTTCACGACTCCGGCAAGCATGAGAGCTCATCCTTCAACAAGGGCAAGCCGAAGACCCGATTCTTCAAGAAGGCCCTGAAGGACTACCGGCGAGAGAACAAGAAGCGCGACAAGGCCTTCTTCGCCGAGATGGAGAAGAGCTACTCCAAGCGGTCCACGTCTTCTTCCTCTTCATCGAGCTCAAGTGATGAGGAGATCGCCATCAGGAAGGGGAAGGACAAGGACGATCCGGCGGGTCTTTGCTTCATGGCTTTCGGAGACAAGCCGAAGAGCCGCTCTCACCAGCGCCGAAGATCCCGCAAGAGCTTCTGTTCAATGGCTCTTGGGGATAAGGAAGAAAAGAGCTCCTCCGACGACTCCGACGACGACGACAACAAGGTATCATCCTACGAGCGCGAAATAGTTGATTTACTTGAGAGTAATCGTCAGGAGTTGAGATATCGGGAAAAACTGCTTAGGGGGGCTAAGAAGAGGATAGATGAGTTAGAGAGTGAGCTGGCCGTGGCCAACGGCAGAATGGAGAGTCTATCTTCTTCCCCTTGCTTGGGTGATAACAGTGAGTGCCCGAAGTGTGAGGTGCTTCTGTGTGACCTGTCGACTCTGAAGTCCAGGTACACAGAAAGGGTTGATGAGAGGGACGCTTTGGCCACTGAGCTTGAAAGCGCTTAGCTGGAGCTGAAAGATGCTCAAGCCACTGTCGTCGCACCCTGTGTTGATTGCCCATCTCATCTAGCTTCCTTAGCTGAGCTAAAATCCAAGGGCAATGAACAGTTGGGTGATTTGGAGAGGTTGAGAGCTGAGCTTGCCCAGACTAGGCTAGAGCTTGAGACACTGTCAGTTCCACCCACTGTCTGTGAGAGCTGTCTGTCTCTTAGAATGGAATTGATCAAGCTAAAAGCCGAAAAGTCTGTCCAAGTAGAAAGTGAGTGTGAGACCTGCTTGTCTCAGGTGGAGGTTCTAGCTTCCTTGAGAGAGGAGCTAGCAGATTCTAAGAATGAGAACTTTTACCTCCGTTCTATCCTGAGTTGGATCAGTGCCAGAGAGCCACAGCTTGGCATGATGATCCAGCAGTTCAAGAGGCAGGATGGGTTTGGAGTAGGTTACACCTACACCAAGGCTGACTTCGAGAGTGCCATTAGCCGGGCAGTTGAGTGGAGTAAAATGACCCCAGAGTAGAGGTATCCCAAGACTCACTCCACTGAGACCTCCCAGGCTTGTCAGCCCAAGGATGGAGTAATTCATGAACCACCCAAAGCTCCACCCAAGAAGCCTATCTGGGTTCCTAAGCCCAAACACCTCCACTCTTCTCTAGACTCTCTTCCTGGACCTTCTCAACCCAAGAAGATTACACCTAACACCACCAAGCCCAAAAATCCCAAGCCTCAGCCACATCCCAAGAAGCCCACCTATCATTGTGAGTACTGTCAGAGAGACGGGCATCTTGCGGAGTTTTTCTTCAGGAGGAAGCGGGTTGAGAGAGCAGAGAGAGCTCGTGGTGATCAGGAGCAGTTCTACCAGCAGGGTGGTAGACTGCGTGTTCCTCGACGCAGGGAGAGGCTGGAGGCTAGGCCGCGTCATGTAGGTGGTGGTAGAGGAGACGACTTTCTTGCCCGTACTCCAGTTGGTGGTGTCCGTTCCGGCAGAGCTTCAGACCGTGTTGACTACGGTCCTGGACCTCGTGGCCGCAGGTTTAGGCAAAACCGAGGACCGCGCTTTGAGCCGCGTTTTGGTCCAAACTCTTTTGATGGTTTTCGCTTTCCATCTTTTGAGCAGATGGCTCGACACTGGTTTAGCTCTTTTGCTAAACCTGGTGTCGGACCATTTGCTCCCTGTTGGCGTAAAAGATTACGCTAACAGGTTTCTGTAGAAAAGAAACAAACAAATGAAGTGTTTGTGAAGCAAACTGTTCTAAGCCTCCGAAAGGATAATAACTTAGAATAGTTCGAAAGTGTGTATTGAATCACTTGCATTCGGTCCCTATTACAGGGTGAAATAGGGGGTATTTATAGTCCTAAACATTAAGGAAAAGACCTATTTACCCCTCTATTACAACCGACATTAAGGAAACTATTCGGTTTCCTTAATAGGGCTAAAATGGTAAAAGACTAATCTAATAGGATAGAAGATAAGTCTTCCATCTTAGCTGGCAGAAAAGATCCTGAAGGGCTTTGGTTCGAAGATATACTTCGAACCAGTGCCTGTCTTCGGGCTTCGAACGAGGTTCTGGGCATCTTCGAAGATGGTCTTCGGACAATCTTCGAACTGGTTGAGTGTCTTTATGCTGCTTCGGCAATAACCCCGAAGATGAGATATTTTCCCCCAACAGTAGCCCCTCGAATACGCTTCTCCGTTCAACCTGTAATGTTAGGAGAGCAGTATACGGAAAGAAAAAATAACCAATCATAGGGGTTATTGGTTTTTATTTTATCTCCGAAATGCATGAAGATATGAACTTCGAATCAGTCGTAAGGTAATTACTTTTCGAACTATCTTAGAACTGACTCAAGAAGTTCGAAAGTCTTTCTAGACTTAGAAAAAATAGCCGTTAGTTTCTGTTTCTAACGGAAGTTATACGATGCGTTATTTTCGGAGGAAAATAACGGGCGAGAATACGAAAGGGCAGAGTCCAAACGGTAACAAACGGAACATTTAGGTTATAAATAAAAGGCCCTAAACTTACCCGATTACCTTTTCACCGCTTTCTCACAGCCAAAAACTTTTTGAGCCCCTTGAGTTCTTGAGCCCTAGCCTTTGAGTTCTTGAGCCCTAGCCTCCATTTCCTCAGAACAATCCAGAGATCTTGATGGTGAAGACCAAGGGATCTGCGCCTCCTTCGGCCTTGGCTCGACAACAAGTGGCCGCAGCGGCAGCAGCGGCAGCATCGGCAACGGCAGCATCGGCGGTGGCATCCTCGATGCAGGCGACGACATCGATGGCGGTAGGGGGGAGAAATCCCCAAATCCTCGATGACCAAGGTCTGTGCCCACCGTCGACTAAATACTTGGATCAATCTTTTGAGTTGGGGTCGTCTACCTGCAAGAGAGAGTCTTTGGCAATCACAGCAGGGGGAAAGATTAGTAATGGAGTTATGATTCGTGTTGGAACGACGGATCGAACCAGCAGGTTTTGGTGGAAAACAAGAGTAGTGTATTCAATGCCTTGGACTACCTGTTCGTTACAACTGTAGTGGGGGGTATTTATAGGGTGCCCCGCCCAGAGGACTAAGCGCCTCCGGGCTGCCAACGGCCACCCGACCGACCCTGACCGGTAGTACAGACAAAAAGGTACATAGTACAGACAAGAAGATTCGACTCTGACAGCGTATCGGCCGTGTCGGACGCTTCCTGCGCCGCCCGACACGGCTCAGAAGATCGCGATCCTGTCCTTTCGTACGACCGCCTGGTCCTTTTCCTGCCAAGACTCTCTTTGGGCTCGTCTCGCCGGGCCCTCTGAGAGCCCCGGACCTTCAGCCTCCGGAAGGCGGGCTCCTGTGTCCTACGCTGAAGGGCGACCTCCGGCTTCGCTCCTCCGGAAGGTGACCTCCGGCCACGCTCCTCCGGACGGTGGCCTCCGGCCACGCTTCTCCGGACGGTGACCTCTGGCCCTGCTCCTCCGGGAGGTGACCTCCGGCCACGCTCCTCCGGGAGGTGACCTCCGGCCACGCTCCTCCGGAAGGTGACCTCCGGCCACGCTCCTCCGGACGATGGCCTCCGGCCACGCTCCTCCGGACGATGACCTCCGTCATCAAGCCTGGGCCCTCCGGCTGGGGGGCCCACCTCGCTGACTCCAGGGATTATCTCCCCCAACAGTAGCCCCTCGCTTCTTCCCGCTCGTAGTCCTGCAATAGGAGGGGTGGAAGCGCACAAGATAATCCCGCCAATTTACAAGAGTGCGTACCTCGCTTTAGGGCGCCGCGTCCGCCGGGGCGCTGGAGCGTACTGAGACGGGGAGCCGAGAGACCGGGGAATTAGACCCTGCCTCGGGCTTCCGCCCGCCTCCGAGGCACCGAGGAGGGGGTTGACCGAGCTGACCGGAGACTGGCGCATCTTGACTACGGGGGCTCCAACCCCGAGGGGCCGGGCAGGCGCCGCCGAGAGCAGTTAATACGCGTGTCGGTGGCACCGAAGAGGCGGATCGCCGAGACATCGCCCCCGCGCCCCGATGCGCCACCCAGTTTTGAATGCGGCGCCGCGTAAACCGCCACGTTCATACGCTAACCGAAACGGGAGTCGAACCGCCAGCCTTTCCGAAAGATATATACCCTTGCCCTTCACGGCTTCTTCTTCTTTCACCCTCACGCGCCAACCGCGACCGCTTAGTCCACTGCCCACTCGCCCTCTGAGCCCCACGCTCCTTCCATCTTCTCTCTAAGAATGTCGAGGAAGCCGGTTCCCACAATGGCGATGGACCCGCGCTTCTTGCAGTGCCAGATGACGGCCGCGGCGGCGGCGGCGGCGACTGACACGCCAGAGGTGCGCGGCGCGCGCGAGCTCCGCCCCGCTTCCGAGCGATTCCGAGAACAGACGCTGGAGCTCGGGGCGTCTGCCTGCACTGAAGCTTCGATCGAGAAGGCGACCAGGAACCGCCTCGGCCCAGAGACGCCGGCGAGAAGGCCGGGGCGGGAGACGGCCCCACGGCCGCGGGAAGGCGAGGTCGTCGTCTTCGAAGCCTTCTTCGACGCGGGCCTGGGGTTCCCTGCCTCAGAGCTTCTTGCTGGGGTCCTGGAGGCGTTCCACCTGGAGCTCCCGCAGCTGTCCCCCAACGCCGTGGCCCGCCTCGCCATCTTCGAGTGGGCCATGCGTGCCGAAGGCTGCGAAGGGAGGGCGGAGGTCTTCGCTGAGATGCACGAAGCCCTCTGCCAACCGAAGAAAAAGGACGGCCGGGTGCTGGCCTTCGGGAGCATCAACTTCCAGCTCCGGAGGAGGTACGCGGACTCCTTCCCGGCGAAGGCCACCAACGAAAGGTGGTACTCGAAGTGGGTGAACCGGTGGTTCTACGTTCGCGTAGGGCTCACCTCCGGCTTGGCCGGAATACCGCGCCACATTTGGTTCCGGAGAGAGGCGCAGGTCGAAGTCAACTCCGGGGCCATCTCGTCGAGGGTACAACTTCTCCAGATCGTCGCCCGCCGGATGAGCATGCGGGACCTGGCGGAGGAGTTCGTGGCCCTCGAGATCCCCCCGCTGAAGGAGGAGTGGCCCGCCTTGCTCCGGAGCAGCCGGGACGCGTCGGTGCCGACGGAGCTCTCTCGCCAACTTGGTAAGTCTCAGCTTCCTTTCGCCTTCAGTCTTGCTTTTGCGCACTTGAGGGATACCCCGGCCCTGACGAAGAGGTGCAGGGTCGCTTGTCGCTCGGACACCCGAAGAGATTGCTCGCCTGGCGGAAAGGATCCTGGGGGTCCCCACCGCGGCCGAGCGGGCCCGCCGGTTGGAGCTGGTGGGCTCCTGGGAACGCTCCAACAGAGTGTGGGGGGCGCTCGAGCTCACGCCCCCGCCTCTACCGGAGGGCGAGATCCTCCGGGACGTCTCGAAGAGGAAGGCGGGTCGATGCGGACGCCTGCACTTCTCCGAGCCGTTCGAAGAAGAAGAGGATCGTGAAGGGGCCGAAGCGCGCGTCGCCGGGACCTTCCTCGGCTTCTCGTTCGGAGGGAGGGGGGCTCCAGCGAGGGAGTCCAGTCGGAGTCGGGAGATCTCCCGGAGGTTCCGGCTCCGGCTCCACCGATCCCGCCGAGCACCGAGGGGCGCGAGGATGCTCTCCTTCACCCGGGCCCAACGGAGCCTACGCCGGACGCCAATCAAGAGTCACGCATTGCCGGAGTGACGCCCCGCCCGGGGACCGCTTCTTCTCCGATACCCGTTTCGGCGGGCGGCTCCGCGGGCTCCGTCGAGAGCAGGGCTACAGACAGCTTGGGCCCGGGCTACTGACCCACTCGCCGG
>JAAALK010000082.1:87192489-87396821 GCA_019279435.1 Zizania palustris | reverse complement strand
GCCCCCAGGGCTTGGTATGACCGGTTAAAGCAATTTTTGTTGGGAAAGGGCTTTGTGATGCGTTCTGTGGACAAAACTCTCTTTTTGCTCAGAGTTGCTTCAGACTTCTTAGTTGCTCAGATTTACGTGAACGATATTATTTTTGGCGGTACTACTGATTCTCTTGTGTCCAAGTTCTCGGAGCAGATGTACAGTGAGTTTGAGATGAGCCTCATGGGTGAGCTCAAGTACTTCTTAGGGCTCCAGATCAAGCAGACCAAGGACGGCACCTTCATCCACCAAGGTAAGTACACTCGCGACATGCTTAAGAAATTTGACTTTGGTGGTGAATTGAAGCCGCAGATGACCACGATGGGCACATCCGGGGGTCTGGACAAGGACGAGAGCGGTGTCAAGGTCAATGAAAGGGAGTTTCGAGGGATGATCAGTTCGCTACTGTACTTGACGGCGACAAGACCGGACATACAGTTCGCCGTGGGACTTTGCGCGCGTTTCCAGTCTTCACCACGCGCGTCTCATAGGCAGGCTGTCAAGCGCATCTTCAGGTATCTCACTAATGCGCCCGATCTCGGTCTTTACTATTCAGCATCATCATCTCTTGATTTATCTGGCTTTTCAGATGCCGACTTCGGTGGGTGCCGGTTGGATCGCAAGTCGACTTCCGGTACTTGCCAGTTTCTTGGTTCTTCTCTTGTCTCTTGGTCTTCTCGAAAGGAATCTAGAGTTGCTCTTTCGACCACAGAGGCTGAGTACGTAGCTGCTGCTAGCTGCTGCTCACAGTTGGTTTGGTTGATTTCAACTCTACGAGATTTTGGGTTGTTCTTTCCTACCAGAGTTCCATTGTTTGCGACAGCACCAGTGCAATTAGTGTAGGGAAAAACCCATGTCTCCATTCAAAAACCAAACACATTGATGTGCGCTTTCACTTCTTGCGGGATCAATATGAGAAAGGTGTCATTGACCTTGTTCATGTTGATACCCATCATCAGTTGGCTGACATTTTCACCAAACCCCTAGATCAGTCTACCTTTGAGCGTTTACGAGGGGATTTGGGTGTTGTGTATCCTTTTTAGGATATTTTGCGTCAGTTTTCTTTCTTCTTTACTCTTTTCTTGAGTCTTTTTGTGTGTGTTCATACCTTGCATATTCACATATCACACTTTAGAGATGCTTCTTGTTGGCGTAAAAGATTACGCTAACAGGTTTCTGTAGAAAAGAAACTAACAAACGAAGTGTTTGCGAAGCAAACTGTTCTAAGCCTCCGAAAGGATAATAGCTTAGAATAGTTCGAAAGTGTGTATTGAATCACTTGTAATCGGTCCCTATTACAGGGTGAAATGGGGGGTATTTATAGGCCTAAACATTAAGGAAAAGACTTATTTACCCCTCTATTACAACCGACATTAAGGAAGCTATTCGGTTTCCTTAATAGGGCTAAAATGGTAAAAGACTAATCTAATAGGATAGAAGATAAGTCTTCCATCTTAGCTGGCAGAAAAGATCCTGAAGGGCTTTGGTTCGAAGACATACTTCGAACTAGTGCCTGTCTTCGGGCTTCGAACGAGGTTCTGGGCATCTTCGAAGATGGTCTTCGGACAATCTTCGAACTGGTTGACTGCCTTTATGCTGCTTTGGCAATAACCCCGAAGATGAGATATTTTCCCCCAACAGTAGCCCCTCGAATACGCTTCTCCGTTTGACCTGTAACGTTAGGAGAGCAGTATACGGAAAGAAAAGATAACCAATCATAGGGGTTATTGACTTTTATTTTATCTCCGAAATGCATGAAGATATGAACTTCGAATCAGTCGTAAGGTAATTACTTTTTGAACTATCTTAGAACTGACTCAGGAAGTTCGAAAGTCTTTTTAGACTTAGAAAAAATAGCCGTTAGTTCCTGTTTCTAACGGAAGTTATATGATGCGTTATTTCCGAAGGAAAATAACGGGCCAGAATGCGAAAGGGCAGAGCCCAAACGGTAACCATCGGAACGATTAGGCTATAAATAAAGAGCCCAAAACTTACCCGATTACCTTTTCACCGCTTTCTCTCAGTTAAAAGCTTTTGAGCCCTTTGAGTTCTTGAGCCCTAGCTTTGAGTTCTTGAGCCCTAGCTTCCGTTCCCTCAGATCAGTCCAGCAATCGCGATGGTGAAGACCAAGGGATCTGCGCCTCCTTCGGCCTTGGCTCGGCAACAGGCGGCCGCAGCAGCAGCAGCAGCAACATTGGCGGCGACACCCTCGATGCAGGCGGCAACATCCATGGCAGCAGGGGGGAGAAATCCCCAAATCCCCGATGACCAAGGTCTGTGCCCACCATCGACTAAATACTTGGATCAATCTTTTGAGTTGGGGCCGTCTACCTGCAAGAAAGAATCTTTGGCAATCACAGCAGGGGGAAAGATTAGTGATGGGGTTATGATTCGGAAGCCGGGCAAAGAATCGATTCCATCACCAAGACCCGGAGAGGTTGTAGTGTTCGAAGCTTTTTTCGAAGCGGGCTTGGGCCTCCCTGCTGTGGATTTCTTGGCCGAAGTACTTGACCTGTTTCATGTAACCCTCCCCCAGCTATCTCCGAATGCCGTAGCTAGATTAGCTATCTTCGAGTGGGCACTGAGAGCCGAATGTTGTGAGGGGAGGGCTGAAATCTTCGCTGAGCTTCATAGAGCAACTTGTCAGCCGAAGACCTTCGTAGGCTCCGGAGGCGAGAAAGTGGTGGTTTCCTTCAGAAGCATTAATTTTAGGCTTCGTGATGAATATGCCCTGCAATTCCCTGCTAAGGCCATCAATGCTAGATGGTACACCGATTGGGTCCTGAGGTGGTTTTATGCCGAAGTTGGAGTGAGCAGTCCTCTGGCCGGTCCCCTTAAAGAAATCCAGTTCCGGAAGGAAGCCTTAGTGCAACCTGACGAAGGCCAGCTCGAAGCTCGCCTCAACTTGCTTCAGAAAATCAGCCGAAGGTTGAGCATGCGGGACTTAGCCGAAGAGTTCCTCGGACTGCAAATTCCTCCGTTGATGGCCAACTGGCCTATCGTCTTCGAGGATGACTCGGAAGGCGGTCTTCGTAAGATTAACTATACTTCGAGCCCTGCAGGTAACTTCGAAACCAAGATGCATAGTACATATTTACTTCGAAGAAAGACTAACTCGAATTATTTTTTAGCTTCTTCAGCCCCTATTACTTCAGAGCAAATTGTAAGGGCTTCGGAGAAGATTCTGGGCGCCCCAACTCCGTCGGAAAAAGAATGGCGAATCAAATTGGTCGGAAGTTGGGAACGATTTAACAGAGTATGGGGAATGTTGGAGTTAACTCCGCCCCCTCTGATGGACTGGGTGCCTCAAGAGAAAGGCCCCAAGAAAAGAGTAGCTGAAGCCGGAGCTTCCAGCTCCGCAAGGACTCCGGTGAAGAAAGTGGCTCGGAAGCCGAAGAACCTCGCACCTTTAGATCCTGTACCTTCGAGCTCAAGAGCTTCAATTTCTAGTTCTAAAGAAGACGAAGGTATATTTTTAATGAAATTGATTGAGGAAGATGCAGCTCAACAAAGTATTCACATTGAAGATACTGCAGGTATACCGGAGCCCCAACTCAACATCGAAGAAGTAAGAGCTCCGGATACCCAGGAGGAACAAATCGAAGCCCCTATGGGTGTAGATGAGGCCGAAGTACCTGCGAACGTACCGGAGTCTGGAGATAATGCTGATCAACCAAGGACTTTGGTAGTTCAAGAAGATACAACTCAGGCCGGAGTTCCTGTGGATGAAGGTGGGGTCGAAGTCACTATGGCTTCGATTCCCGAAGAAGTAACGAGGACTCCCCAGGACGATGCTCCTGCAGTCCAAGATTTAGCGGCTGATTCGGATGAGGACTACACTTTTGATCCTCCGATCAGTCCAGTACTCGATCTTCCAGAGAATGTCGAAGGTAAATTTTGCATAATTCTTATCAATTTTTGCAAAATTATACAATGTATAATATTTCTGTTTTTGCAGAGCCTCCTGTTGTCGAAGTATCCCTCGAAGATACAATTCAAAGACCTTCGACAACTTCGGAGCCACAACCGGAGGTTACTCTACCGGGGCCTGGAAGAGGAAAAAGACACATAGAGCCTCTCCCTGCTCAAGGATCGACTTCATCTGAGTCAACAGATGAAAGTGAATCGACTGAGGGGGGGCCATCTTCAGAAGTTCCAAGGGCCTCAGAAGAACTCTCCGGACCTTCGCTAAGCAGAGCTGATCAGAAGACTTCAGTAATGCTTCCTCTCATAACTCCTTTTTTGGAGGAGAAAACCGGACTTGGGACTTTGGTTAAACCTTTGGGTCAAGCCAGTCGCAAAGTCGGGGAAACAGAACTGGTAGCCCTTTTAAGCAGAGCGAAAGGTTCGGAGCTCAATCTTGCTGTGGAAAGAGCAGCTTATCAGGTGTTGGAACAATGGCGTTAGTTCCAGCAGGTTTTTCTATGGTGGAGTATGATGTGGATAATGAACCTCGATGGGTTCCCTCAGAGGGAGAAGGGGTTTATACTGGTTCGGGCCTCCCCTAGGGGATAATAACCCTACGTCCAGTTTGTAGTGGATTTGGCATGGTGTGCCTTGATGTGGAGAGGATAACTCCAGGGTCTCATGGCCCCCCTGGAGCATGTGTCCATTACAAGGGCTTGGCCCTGCTTTTATAGGCACGCAGGCCAAAGGAAAAGACTGGGATGCCCCCTATGAGCCTCAGGCTCATAGGGGCAGAGAGGGGAAAAGGAGCTAGCTACAATACAAAAGGTGCCAGACAACTTTACAGCTTTACTGGCGTGTCAGGCTGCGCCAGGCTTTGACCAGCTAAACGACATACCAGGGGTGGGGGCCCCCGGTATGGACTTGGCTCCGGAGGGTGGCCTCCGGACTTGGCTCCGGAGGGTGGCCTCCGGGCCGGGCTCCCGGAGGGCGGCCTCCGAACTGGGCTCCCGGAGGGCGGCCTCCGGACTGGACTCCGGAGGGTGGCCTCCGGGCTTGACTCTCGGAGGATGGCCTCCGGACTTGGCTCCGGAGGGTGGCCTTCGGGCTTGGCTCTCGGAGGGTGGCCTTCGGGCTTGGCTCTCGGAGGGCGATCTCCGAACTGGGCTCCGGAGGGCGGCCTCCGGACTGGACTCCGGAGGGTGGCCTCCGGACTTGACTCTCGGAGGATGGCCTCCGAACAGGACTCCGGAGGGTGACCTCCGGGCTTGGCTCTCGGAGGGTGGCCTCCGGCGGCCTGCGCCCGGGCCTGAATTGGGGGCTCCGGGCCGGACCTCCGGGTCTAGGAGCTCCGAAGCTACGGGCCCCGAAAGGCACCTTGGGACCTGGAAACAACACTTAGAGAAAACAGGCTCCGACAGTACCTGGTTCTGGGCCGAAGGCTGTCGGAGGCTGACGTCATTTGGCCCCTGTTTAAGGGAAATATATTCCCCCAACAGTAGCCCCTCACGTGTAGGCCTTCGGAACGAAGGGGTGCACGCGCCCTTAGGACAAATGACCTGAAAACACTTCGGAGGGAACGCACCTCCGGAGCCAGGACCGAAGAGGACCTCGATTCCTGGGGGTAATAAATGCTCGTGCCAGAGCGGCCTCGGGGAGCCCGAACGGCTCCGCAACGGTCAGAAAAGTTACCGTTACCTTGCTTGGGCTTGATTTGCTTTCGCCGGAGGCCCATCTGGCGGTGGGCCCGGCCCATGACGGTTGGAATTCTTACCGCGCCTATAAATAGAGACTTACCGCGTGCAGCCCCGACACACTTTCATTCACTTCTTTCTTACTGCCTTACCACCTTCGCTCTCCTCTTCCTCCTAGCCTCGCAGAGCGACCTTCGCGAGCTTCTAGTCCTTCGCCATCCTTTAGTCCTTCGAGCCGAAGTCCGGTCAGAATGCCGAAGAAGGGAGTGGCGAAGCCCCTGGTTTTGGGCTCGAGCTCGGGCTCCGCCCAAGTGCAGGCGGCGGCGGCAGCGGCCGCGGCAGCGAAGCCCGCAGCTAGGCGACTGGGGCCGAGGGACCTTCGGACGCCCTCCGACAGGTTTGAGCAGACCCTGGAGATGAGGGCTTCGATTTCTACGGAGGAGTCGGTCCGGAGAGCCTGCGAGGGGAAGATTGCAGCGAAAATCCAGTTAAGGGTCCCAGAGAAGTCGGAGGCCGTACCGAAGCCCCGTGCTGATGAAGTGGTGGTGTTTGAAGCCTTCTTCGAGGCCGGCCTCGGACTGCCTGCGGTGGGGATGCTGAGCGAAGTCCTCAAGGCCTACAACCTTGAGCTCCCTCAGCTTTCGCCCAACGCAGTGGCGAGGCTAGCTGTTTTTGAGTGGGCCATGAGGGCCGAAGGCTGCGAGGGCCGCGCGGACGTCTTCGTTGCTCTTCATGATGCCAACTGCCAGCCGAAGCCCAGGGAGGGGACGGACCGCGTCAAGAGGGCGCTGGCCTTCGGCAGCGCCAACTTCCAGCTCCGGAAGGAGTTCCAGGACGCCTTCCCTGCGAGGGCTGTAAACAACAAGTGGTATTCGAGATGGGACCAAGAATGGTTCTACGCCTCCGTCGGCGCGAAATCACCCCTCTGGAGCACCAACGCTCACATACTGTACCGGCGCGAAGGGGTGGTGAAGACCAGCGAAGGCCTCCTTCAATCGAGGATCTCGTTGCTTCGAAGGGTGGCAGCGAAGATGAGCATGAGGGACCTCGCAGAGGAGTTTATTACCCTTCGGCTTAGCCCCCTCGCGCGCTCCTGGCCGGAGGGTCTCTTCCAGGCTTCGGATCGAGGAGAACTCAGCGAGCTGGCCTTCGATCGCTTCTGCAAGGCTTCGCGCTCTTCTTGCTTTTAATACTTGAATACTTTGCCCTTAACTCAACCTTTTCGTGTAGCCGACCTCGACATGAGGACCCCGGAGGAGGCCATCGCGGCGGCGGACCGAGTCGTTGGGACTCCGACCCCTGAGGAGCAGAACCAGCGCCTCGCCCTGGTGGGGTCCTGGGAGCGCTGGAACAGAGTGTGGACCGCGCTTGGCCTCGGAGGGCTCCCCGCTCTGCCGGACTTCGCCCACCTGGCTGCCTCGTCGGCCGGAGCCAAGAGGAAGAGGGGGGACGAGGACGAAGCGGACGCCTCGGGGGAGGCTGCGGCGAAGCCCGCAGCTACTCCGACCCCCAAGAAGGCCGCGAAGTCCCTGGCGGCGAGGGCTTCGGAGGAGGAGGCCGATGCACGCACTCCTGCTGCCAAGGAGGCCACGGATGCCCCGGCGGAACCAACTTCGGGCGCGAAGGCGGATGCGCCAGCTTCGCAGCGAGGGAGCTGGAGGACGCACTTAGCCCCTGGTTCCTTCCAGGAGATCTCTGATGATGGTAAATCCTTTTTTCTTTTCGCATGCTTCTCTTCAATATGCAGGTTTTGACTTGGCTTTTGCAGAGGACGAAGATGATGCGAGGCCCACTGTGGCGAAGCCGGCAGGCGAAGGTGGGTCGAAGCCTGCCGAAGCAAAGCCCTCGGAGGCTTCGAGCAGCAGCAGCAGCGGCAGCGGCAGCGGCAGCGGCAGTGGGTCAGAGTCCGAGAGCACTTTGTCTGACGGCGAGGGCGGCGGAGACCGTGCGGACCCTCGAGGCGAAGAAGATGTCGACGTGGTGGGCCTGAGCCCCGCCTTGCCGGAGTCTGCGGAGACCACCATGGCGGTGATTCACCCCTTCAAGCCGAGGGGGGGCGTGACGGCGGCGGCGATCCTCGGCTTCCGCGAGGCCTGCGCTACTGCGGAGGAGGGGGACTTGGTGGCCCAGCTTAGCCACCGAGATCCCACAGAGCTCTTTGTTAGCTCGAACGAAGTCCTCATGCGGGTGAGCGGAGCTCCTTGCAGCTTCGAGCTATACTTTGCCCCTTGGTTCATACTTAAGGTTTCTTGAATTCCTGCAGGCCCTTGCACTGAACGCGGGAGCTTCGACTGCTGCCGACCGGCGGATGGAGCGCCTTGCAGAAGAGAAGGAGGCCCTTCGCCGCGAGGTCTTGGAGGAAGCCGAGAAGCGGAGGCGGGCCGAGGCTTCGGCTGCTGAGGCGAAGGAAGCCTTGGCCTCGGAGATGGCTCGGCTCCGCGCGGAACTCCAAGCTTCGAAGGATGCCGAGGCTCGTCAGGCGAAGGGGAACGAGGAGCTCCGCCAGCGGGCTCGGGATATTGAGAGCTTCGTTGTGGCTAACCTTGGTGAGGCCACTCAGAGCCTGACCGAGGTCCTTGAGAAGATAGGGACCGAGTGCCGGACTCCGGACTTTGGCGATCAGGACCCAATTGGGGACCGCGCCGATTTCTTGAAGACCGCGGCTTCGGTAGCGGACGAAGCGCTGACGGGCTTCGCTCTTATGGCCGGTCGCGTCGCGGGCCAAGGGGTGCTGCATATGCTTCATGCCGCGGGGTGCGACCACCTTCGGGCTGCGACCTCCGTGACCCCAGTGGCCTTCGGGGGTCCGTACTTGGTGACGCCTCCGGGCGAAGTCCGAGGGGCCTGGCGGCGGCTGCGGGAACCTTGGAAGGAGCAAGGCTGCGAGGCAGTCCTTGACCTCATGAAGGCCCTTCGACAACGCCGGTTCAAGGGGCCCGTCGACTCGGACAAGCCTTCGACCTCGACGACTCCGCCTCCGAAGGTGTAGATCTCCTTAGGCTTTCTTGTAATACCTAGCTGTAGGCTTTGTAAAAACTTATCAGTTTATTAATATGAATGCGGGGGTTTTTTTATACCTGCCCAGGCTCAGCCTTCGAGCATAGACCTCGAAGTCCTCGAGGACTCTGAAGGGCTTCGACAACTGTGGGCGATTCTTGAAGTAGCTAGGTCCGAAGGCCCCCCTCGGTTTAAGCTTCCGAGGGGGCCTAGGGGCGAAGCCATCTCCGAAATAGCTCAGGACTTGCTAGCCGCTGTGAAGGCGGAGCCCCTTCAGAACCCCTTACCTTTGCCTTCGCGAACGGTGTTAGCGAGCGACGAAGCCCTAGACTTTTCTGCCTTCGACACGGCCCCGCCTGCTTCGCGAACTTGGAGCAACCTGCAAAGCGGAAGTCGAAGCCTGTGGGCTTCGGAGCCTGGACGGGCCGGTCGAGGGAGAGTGGGCTCCGACGAGGCAACGTCCAGCCGAGGTGGCCCTGGCCGAAAAAGGAGCAAGCGAGGGTCGAGGGCTCGCACACGGTTCTTCTTAGGCTTAGATACAGATTACACGTAGTTTGGTTTCCGAAGTATGTTTGTAACAAACTTCTCAACATACAATGAATTGAGCTTGTTATCTTCGCACACTTTGTCTGTATGCTTCGTGTTGTTTGGCTTCGAACGTTTTAGCTTGCTACGCTCGTACTGCGCGTTACACTCGCACACCTCGCATACATTCTTCCCCCCTTTTGCTCGTGGCAGTTAGGGACTCAACCGTTGCTGGTGCGGGCAAAAAATAAACATGCGAAGGGGTGCGCCTTTTCGGCGGCTTCGGATATTTGGATTTGTACCGAGCGAGGGCCTCTTACGGGCTCCGAACGCATCAATTTGGTGCGAAGCAAGGCTTCTGCATACCCAATTCGATCGAAGCATGCTTCGGCATGCCGGGGTTTGGATGCTGTGCGTGAGCAGGGCTCTGAAACGCACTTAGATTATGGCGAAGTATGACTTCGAGACGCTTAGGCGTATAGTATATGAGCACGCGAAGCCAGGCTTCGGAGCGTGTTTAGATACCGAAGCAAGGCTTCAGAACTTGGTCCTGTAATGAGAAGGATATTTGGTGTGGATTCACCGAACCTGTGATAATGTGAGCCACCTTCGACTCTGAGCCACCTTCGACTCTGGGTCACCTTCGACCCTGGGATGCTTCGGGTGCGGAGCCCGGAATCCCTGGGATGCTTCGGGCGCGGAGCCCGGAATCCCTGGATGCGTCGGGCCAGTGGCCCGGAGTCCTTTTAGCCCACTGCTACGGGCCCGGGGGCGCTGTGTAGCCTTCGGAGGGGTACTCCGGGTTTTATAAAGCGAAGCAAGGCTTCGGTTTTAAATAAGGCGAAGCGTGGCTTCGGGTTTAAATAAGACGAAGCATGGCTTCGGTTTTTGAACAAGGCGAAGCGTGGCTTCGGTTCTTGAACAAGGCGAAGCGTGGCTTCGGTTTTTGAACAAGGCGAAGCGTGGCTTCGGTTTTTGAACACGGCGAAGCATGGCTTCGGTTTTTAAGTAAAGCGAAGCATGGCTTCGAGCTTATGTTAATGTAACTGCAGATTGGTGCATCGAAGTAAGGCTTCGGGCGGTACTTACCTTGCAGCCCTCGGGCTCCGATGACCTTTGAAACGTGGAGCAGAGCCCCTTGCCGGAGAGTGGGCTCCGGTATGCGAAGGATGGAGGAAGGCGAAGGTGGCCTTCGATCTGCCCTCGAAGCCCCTTGCCGGAGGGTGCGCGAAGCGAGAAAGCCTCGATGCTCCCCCCTCGGGCGCACTTCGGGTTGCAGGCAGTGGTAGAGAACTTAGCTTCTAGGACTAAGGTCCCCACGGACGGCGCCAACTGTTGGAACAATGGCGTTAGTTCCAACAGGTTTTTCTATGGTGGAGTGTGATGTGGATAATGAACCTCGATGGGTTCCCTCAGAGGGAGAAGGGGTTTATACTGGTTCGGGCCTCCCCTAGGGGATAATAACCCTACGTCCAGTTTGTAGTGGATTTGGCATGGTGTGCCTTGATGTGGAGAGGATAACTCCAGGGTCTCATGGCCCCCCTGGAGCATGTGTCCATTACAAGGGCTTGGCCCTGCTTTTATAGGCACGCAGGCCAAAGGAAAAGACTGGGATGCCCCCTATGAGCCTCAGGCTCATAGGGGCAGAGAGGGGAAAAGGAGCTAGCTACAATACAAAAGGTGCCAGACAACTTTACAGCTTTACTGGCGTGTCAGGCTGCGCCAGGCTTTGACCAGCTAAACGACATACCAGGGGCGGGGGCCCCCGGTATGGACTTGGCTCCGGAGGGCGGCCTCCGGACTTGGCTCCGGAGGGTGGCCTCTGGGCCGGGCTCCCGGAGGGCGGCCTCCGAACTGGGCTCCCGGAGGGCGGCCTCCGGACTGGACTCCGGAGGGTGGCCTCCGGGCTTGACTCTCGGAGGATGGCCTCCGGACTTGGCTCCGGAGGGTGGCCTTCGGGCTTGGCTCTCGGAGGGTGGCCTTCGGGCTTGGCTCTCGGAGGGTGGCCTTCGGGCTTGGCTCTCGGAGGGCGATCTCCGAACTGGGCTCCGGAGGGCGGCCTCCGGACTGGACACCGGAGGGTGGCCTCCGGACTTGACTCTCGGAGGATGGCCTCCGAACAGGACTCCGGAGGGTGACCTCCGGGCTTGGCTCTCGGAGGGTGGCCTCCGGCGGCCTGCGCCCGGGCCTGAATCGGGGGCTCCGGGCCGGACCTCCGGGTCTAGGAGCTCCGAAGCTACGGGCCCCGAAAGGCACCTTGGGACCTGGAAACAACACTTAGAGAAATCAGGCTCCGACAGTACCTGGTTCTGGGCCGAAGACTGTCGGAGGCTGACGTCATTTGGCCCCTGTTTAAGGGAAATATATTCCCCCAACATCAGGTATAAAGCATCTTCGAACCAAATAGCAAATTATATATGAATAATTTCTTATTCCAGTTTTTCTTATTTTTTAGCAAGCAGTCTTAGCCCGCGCTGCGGCTTTATCGAACGAAAACGAAATTGCTCAACTTCGGGAAGAGAACGAAACTCTTCAAAGAAATTTTAACTTCTCCGAAGGTCGAGTAGCTCAGATGGACAATGTAATACTAGCAGAGCGAAGGGCTAGGCAAAGCTTGGAGGCTGCGAAGAAAGAGCTCGAAGCAGAAAGAATTGTGCTTCGAGCGGAGATTGAAAGACTGCGGACTGAGGATGCTGCCAAGGGGTCTGAACTTGTAAGACTACAAGAAGAGGCTGGCCAACTCCAGACTCAGAAGAATGCTTTGACTACGGAGAATGCTAGAATCTCCGGGGTTTTAGCAGAAACGACTTCGGCCAAGGATGCACTTAATGCGGAAAAGCTCAAGTCTGAGAAGGTGGCTTCGGAGGTCATCGAGCAGATGCTAGGTGTCTTGGAGTACTTCGGTACTACTGGATCACTACCTTCGGATGACAATGTAACTCTGCTGCGCCGGCTAAAAAGGATCCAAGGAGCAGCGAAGCAAATGAAGACGGCAGGCATGCGTTATGGAGAACTCTCCGGACAAGTGTCTGCCCTTGGAATACTTCGTTACTACGAGGATTTGGGCCGAACAATCACTCCGAGCGCAGAGGGCTCCATCATCTTCGACGACGCGAGACTTTTGACTCCTTCCGAAGGCGTAGCTACTGCTTGGCGAGCCTTCCAAACTTCGTGGAGAGCCGAAGGTCGATCTGCGATCAAGGCTTGGATTGATGAAGGCCAACGCCAAAAAAAAGTTCGGAGTCAAGCTTCGAGCAGTCAGCCTCCTCCGAACCCGCAGGTTTAGGATTTATTTAGGATTTTTTTGATTATGTAAAGCTGATGCTTGTAAATATTTATCAATGAAAGTCTTGTTTGTCATATTTTTAGGCTTTGCCTCTTATGGAAGATATCGAAGTGTTAGAGCTTAACAGCGAACTTCGCTCACTGTGGAACACCTTCGAACTTCTAAAAAGTTATAAGCGTCCTCGATTTCTTATTCCTCGAGATGACTCCGGCGTTATTGCGCCTGAAGTAATCAAAGATGTATTGTCTTATATTAAAGAGGAGAATAAATAGATTGACGCAAACACCTCGTCTTCTGAAGACACTAATTGGTCCGAAGACGAAGGTGAAGCCCAAAATAAAAGATCTGAAGATCTTAGAAGCTGGGAGAGAAGCCCCGAGCGGCTTCGAACTTGGGCCGAGCTTCAACAAGAGCAGAAGGATTTTAGAGCTTCGAAGGGGAGGAAGAGAGTTAAACGTAAAGTTCTTAGAACTTCCGATGTTGGAACTAGTCGTTCCACCCCTAGCTCTCAGGACCGAAGAGGTCTCCGATTCCTTCTTGGTATAGATACCAATTTTTCATAATGTAATCTGTAAACACATTTGTTTCAATAATGAATGCCGATTTAAAATTGTCTCCATATTTACTAGCCCCTCTTTGGGTATAAGCAACTTCGAACTGTATTCAAAGATGGTTATGCGCAAAGAAAAAACTTCGGAGTACAATTTTTTGGGGGTTCGGAGCCCCTCTGTCATTTAAAGATCTTTTGAAATCTTATGAAATGTCTTCGACCTTTGTAGTCAGAAGAATGGTAACTTGGTACCTTTGTTTGCTTCACGAAAGAAATCAATTGAGATAACTTTCAGGACACTTTAGTGTCTTAAAAAATTTGTCACTTTGGACGCATATGAATAGACATTCGAAGCTCATGGCTTGAATGCTGTTTTGCTTTAGCCACCTTCGGCTATTTTTGCAGAAGTCTACCAGCCGGAGCTTGGACTTCGCAGAATTTGGCCACCTTCGGCTCTTTTTTGCAGAAGTCTACCAGCCGGAGCTTGGACTTCGCAGAATTTGGCCACCTTCGGCTCTTTTTTGCAGAAGTCTACCAGCCGGAGCTTGGACTTCGCAGAATTTGGCCACCTTCGGCTCTTTTTACGGATGTCTGCAAGCTGCAGCTTGGACTCCGCAGATTTTGGCCACCTTCGGCTCTTTTTACGGAAATCTACTAGCCGAAGCTTGGACTCCGTAGAATGTGGTATTGGCTCTTTTACGGATGCCTACAAGGTATCAGCTTGGGCTCCGGATGGATTTCAGCCACCACACCGGAGGCTTCGACTTTATGGGTACGAAGTCCGGAAATACAACCCAGCTTAATGACACTTCCCTCTCGATCGACTTCCGTCCTAGCGCGTCCGCTCGGGAAACCAGGAGTGTCAAGGGGAAGGCAACCATCAGGGTGTATGCTTTATTAATTTAGAGGTGATTACAAGCGAATTACAAGGAGCCCTTATGCGAAGTATCGCTTTAGGTGCTCCGCATGCCAAGTATGTGCTAACTCTTCACCTTCTAAATTAGCTAATTTGAATGAACCAGGGCGCCCTGAGCGGACAATTAGATATGGACCTTCCCATTTATTGCCTAACTTCCCTGGTGCTATGATGCTTCGTAGAACAAGATGACCCGGCCTTAACTCGCTGAGCTTAACCTTCGGGTCATACCAAGTCTTCGTCTGCTGATGATACTTTGATAAATTAGCTACAGCTCGAAGTCTTGTTTCTTCTGACAAATCTAACGAAGCTTGTCTTTCTTCTTCGATGTCTGGTTCGGTGCTGCGAAATGATCCCCCTTTGAGCTCCGTTGGAGTCATTGCTTCATCTCCGAATAGTAGTCTGAACGGAGTAAAACCTGTGGACCTTGTTTGCGTAGTCCGAATGGACCACAGAATCTTCGGAAGCTCTTCGGTCCACAGTCCCTTTGATAATCCTACTATTCTTCGATTTAGCCCTGATAAAATATTCCCATTGGCTCGCTCAACGGCTCCATTCGACTGAGGATGTCTCACTGCAGCAAAACATAGTTGAATGCCTAGTTCTTCGCAAAACTTCCTGAAGGGTTCTGCGTCGAACTGTGTTCCATTATCAACTGTGAGATATCTAGGCACTCCGAACCGGCAAATAATGTTCTTCCAGAAGAATTTCTGTACATTATTCGAAGTGATAGCTGTTAAGGGCTCTGCTTCTACCCACTTAGAAAAATATTCAATGGCTACCACTGCGAACTTCAGATTTCCCTTTGCTAACGGAAAGGGACCAATTAGATCCATACCCCATCTGGCCATGGGCCATACTGGAGCAATGACTTGAAGAGCTGTTGGTGGGCGATGACTCCGTCGACCCATCCACTGGCATCCTTGACAAGTGCGGACCAAGCTCTCCGCATCAGCTGTTATTGAGGGCCAATAAAGCCCCTGGCGAAGTGTTTTTCCTGCCAGAGCTCTAGGGGCTAAATGGCTTCCACAAAGGCCTTCGTGAATTTCTCGAAGAATTTCTTGGCCTTCGGCTTGAGATATACATCGGAGTAGAGGGGAACATACTCCGGCCTTGTATAATATACCGTTGATTAACTGATAGTTTCTTGCTCTGAGCTTTAATCTTGACAATTGGGGCTCTTCGGGCAAATTTGTTCCTCCTTGCAAGAGTTCTATGATCGAATCTTTCCAATCTGCACTAGGAATTCAGAGAATCTCTGCAGAGGCAATTTGTGGCACCGAAGGTATATTGAGTTCCTCATAGAAAGCTTCGTCAGGCACATCCACAGCTCCGGCAGCAGCCTTCGCTAAAATGTCCGCTTGCACGTTTTCAGCTCTTGGTATACTCCGAATGGAAATACCCTTGAAGTGTGCTTCGATCTTGCGGATTTCTTCTAAGTACTTTGCAAGCTGTGGATGTCGGACTTGAAAACTTTTGTCTACGTGCCCTGCTACTATTTGAGAATCTGTTTTTATGATTATTCTTGTAGCCCCTAGAGCACGTGCTTTCCGGAGTCCCAATAAAATCCCTTCGTACTCCGCTATATTATTGGTAGACTTAAAGTTGAGTCTTGCGGAGTACATTGCTCTTTGCCCTGACGGTGAAGTCAATACTGCCCCAATGCCTGCTCCGGATGCTTGGAAAGCCCCATCGGAGTAAATAGTCCAAACTCCGTCATCTGATTTCTCCGGAGTCAACTTCGCAGGTGGAGTCCACTCTGCGACGAAGTCTGCTAGGACTTGAGACTTGATAGCTGTCCTTGCCAGGAAAGATATGCCGAAGGGTGCTAGTTCTACTGCCCACTTTCCAATCCTTCCAGTGGAATCTTTGCTTCGGAGCATATCTCCTAGGGGATACGAAGTTGGTACAATTACATTATGAGCCAAAAAATAATGTCTTAGCTTCCTCGAAGCCATTATCAGAGCATAAACGAACTTCTCAAGTTCGGAGTATCTTGTCTTCGCTCCTGACAATGCTTCGGATACAAAATAGACAGGATTTTGGACCAACTTCCCATTGATATCCGCTTCTCTGACAAGGACTGCGCTGACAGCTGAGCCTGTAGCTGCAAGATACAAAAGTAGGGTTTCGTCCGCAATAGGCACCGTAAGTGTAGCAAGATTGCTGAGATAATCTTTAATATCTTCGAAGCTTTTCTGACACTCCGGTGTCCATGCAAAATCTTCGGACCCTTTCAAAGCTTTAAAGATTGGCAAGCTCCTCTCCGCAGACCTTGATAAAAACCTGCTAAGTGCGGCCAGACGTCCAGTTAGCTTCTGCACTTGCTTTAAATTCTCCGGAGGAGCCATCTTCTGCAGCGCAGTTATTTGAGTAGGGCTAGCTTCAATTCCCCTGCTTGAAACTAAGTACCCTAACAACTTTCCAGCCTTAGCTCCGAATATACATTTTTCGGGGTTAAGACGGATCCCACATGCCCGAAGGCTACTGAATGTTTCTGCTAAGTCTAGGCTATGTTGGTGCTTTAAAGCACTCTTTATTACAATATCATCCATATAGGCCTCCACATTGCGACCTAGTTGATGACCTAGAGCCTTAGCAACTAATCTTGAAAAAGTAGCCCCGGCATTTCTTAGGCCGAAGGGCATTCTTACATAGCAGAAGACTCCCGAAGGAGTTACAAAGCTCGTCTTGATTTCATCTTCGCGCTTCAACCATATTTGATGATAATCGGAATACGCGTCGAGGAAGCTTAGTAACTCCAAACCTGCGGTGGAGTCAACTAGTTGATCAATTCGGGGCATGGGGTAGGGGTCACGTGGGCACGCTTTATTCAAAGATGTGAAATCAATGCACATGCGCCACTTTCCGGAGGACTTCTTCCTGACGAAGACTGGGTTGGCTAACCATTCTGTATGGGCCACTTCTCTGATAATCCCAGCCTTCAACAGTTTTTCAACTTCGTCCTTAGCTAGAGCAGCTCTCTCTGCGGACATCTTTCGGAGCCCTTGTCGAACAGGCCGGGCCTTCGGGTTTACAAGCAAACTGTGCTCAATAATATCCCGATCGACTCCGGTGATATCTTCGTCAGACCAAGCGAAGACATCCAAATTTTCTTCTACGACCTTTTCCAAGGAAGTTGCAACTTCAGGAGGTAAATCTTTACCAAATTGAAAAGTGTATTCTTTACCATCTTTGACAATGACCTTCGTTGCAATCTCTCCTTCGGGACTTGGTCTTGGAAAGGACTTCCTCGAAGCTTCGGAGGAGGCTGAAAAAATTTCTCCATTATCTTGGACACTGTTTACTTGCCTCGGATCAAGAGGAGGACCATGACCATATTCTGCCCTCCGAGCCATGGCTTGATCTCCGAAGATTGTCAGGACTCCTGCTTGTGTGGGCATCTTCATGCACAAGTAGTTGTGATGCGCCACAACTCCGAACTGATTCAACATGCCCCGTCCGAAGATGACATTATAAGCATACGGGGCATCTACCACATCAAAGATAACTTCTTCAGTTCGTGCTAGTAAACCTTCTCCGAAGGTTACTTCCAGGCCTATCTGGCCGAGTGCATCAAGCGGAGGTCCTGCGAAGCCTTGCAGAGGACGAGTCGCTGGGAGAAGATGCTTTCGGGAAATGCATAACTGATCGAAGGCTTGTACAAAGATGATATCTGCTGAACTACCTCCATCAATTAGTACCCTTCGGACTTCAGTCCCTGCAATATCAGCAGTGATAACCAATGGATCTGCATGCGAGAACTTAATACCAGCTGCATCCTCCGCAGAGAAAGATATTGGAACATGAGACCACTCCGGCATTGCAGCTGCAGATGACGAAGTCCCAATATGGCCTACTTCCCGAACGTACTCTCTTCGCTGTCTCTTGGACATGCTTCCGAGGGTACCTCCTCCGGAGATAGGGAGAACTACTCTCTTTCCTCTATCTTGCCCTTCTTCTTGCTTCGGAGGTGGCATAACATTGGCCACCGGAGGATGCCTTGCAGCATCAAAATTTTCTATTCGCGCCACAGCCTGGACCGGCTCCGGGCGCACTGCTGCTGCTGGACTTCGGTCGGTACTACCTCGACCCGAAGTTCTCTCCAAGTATTCTCCCCGAAGGGTAAGAATAGCCTTGCAGGTGTCAGTTGCATGGCTTCGATTCTCTCCATGAATACAGCAAAAAAGGGTCTGGCCCTTGCCAGCTGTTTTCCCTGGCGGCCTCCAGCCGCTGGACTTGTTCCCCGCAGACTGTGGAGCTCTTGGTGCAAACTTCTGTGGGGGTGCAATGTTTAAGACTTCAGAGCGAGGGTGCTTTTGCCCTCTTCTTCTATCATGTTGCACTTCGAAGACTGGTTCTTGCGGCTGTGCCGAAGTCTTCAACTCTGCTTTAACTTCCATCAATACTGTCGAAGTAGCAGTAGTCCTCCGAAGCCAACCTTCTTCTGACCTCGAGTACTCCTCGAAGTACGACATCAGCTGTGATACTGTGGTGATGCTCTTCCGATGCAGTTTATCCAGAAGGCCTTTATGACTGACGCCTTCCCGAGCCGCATCAACCACCGAGGATGTGGAGAGCCCCCGAATTTGCGACTTCGTGTGAGCGAAGCGCTTGAAGTACTGCCTCAATGTCTCTCCGGGGAGCTGCTTCACTTGGAAAAGGCTTCCTGTTTACATGGGGGGCACGAAGGTGCCCTGAAAGTTACTTATAAACTTCCTCTTCAACTGTGACCACGAAATGATTGATCCTGGCTTTAAAGACCAGAACCATCTCAACGCCACTCCTTGAAGAGCTAATGGGAAGCACTTCGCCATAGTCTCTCTGTCTCTGCCGCTAGCCTCAATCGCTAGGGCATAAGAACGTGCAAACTCACTGGGATCTTCGTCTCCGGCATACTTGCAGAGCTTCGAAGTTTTGAACTTCGGATCGAAGCGAACCTTCTGAAGCTCAGGATGCAACGGAGATTCATTGTCGTAAGAGGCGTTCTCCGGGGCTTCGGGATAACCAGGATCGTCGTCTTCGGGCACTTCGGGGATAGCTGGGGTGGCTTGAGAGCGAAGTCTGTTCGCAGCCTCTTGTCGCCACCTCGCTACCTCAGCTTGAAGATTGGCCATTTGAGTGGCCATGTCTCCAAGGCTATCTTCATCTCCTCCGGAAGGACCTTCCGGGTCTTGAGAACTGGTATGATCAGTTCGAATCGGAATGGAGGGTGGCAGAGTGGCTCCGGGCGGTCGAAGTATGGAAGGGGTTGGCGGAGAGGTTTCGTATCCTCGAGGGATAGAAGCCCCTTGCGGAGTTTGAGGTGGAGGGATAGTCGAAGACCCTCCGACTTCAACTGTGTCGAAGGGTATCTCTCCGGAGATCCGAGAGGACCTCCGAGTGGGATTGCGAGGTGCGCTCCGCTTAGGAGGCATGATGTAAGAAGTTGGTAGAGAACGAAGTTTTTTGGACTAGGTTCCCCACGGACGGCGCCAACTGTTGGCGTAAAAGATTACGCTAACAGGTTTCTGTAGAAAAGAAACTAACAAACGAAGTGTTTGCGAAGCAAACTGTTCTAAGCCTCCGAAAGGATAATAGCTTAGAATAGTTCGAAAGTGTGTATTGAATCACTTGTAATCGGTCCCTATTACAGGGTGAAATGGGGGGTATTTATAGGCCTAAACATTAAGGAAAAGACTTATTTACCCCTCTATTACAACCGACATTAAGGAAGCTATTCGGTTTCCTTAATAGGGCTAAAATGGTAAAAGACTAATCTAATAGGATAGAAGATAAGTCTTCCATCTTAGCTGGCAGAAAAGATCCTGAAGGGCTTTGGTTCGAAGACATACTTCGAACTAGTGCCTGTCTTCGGGCTTCGAACGAGGTTCTGGGCATCTTCGAAGATGGTCTTCGGACAATCTTCGAACTGGTTGACTGCCTTTATGCTGCTTTGGCAATAACCCCGAAGATGATATATTTTCCCCCAACACTTCTGTTATATGACTGAACTGCTTTACTTATTCTAGCTGGTACATGCTTTTGATTACTTGTCTATGATCATGTCTTGTCTCAGTTTGATTGATAAGTCTGATATCTGTCATATGCATGGCTTTTATGCTTTAAAATTGAAAAATGATCACCATTCTTCTGGTAACTAGCATGCGTAGGCTGAATGCTCTTGCTATCTGTTGCATGCCTTGTAGCTAGTTCCTGACTTAGATGCCAATATGCAACTTGGACATCTGTATGCTTTAAACATGGAAATGTGCTATAAAATAATGAAAAACCAGAAAAATGAAAATTCCATACCCTTTTATGCTTAAAATTTAAAAGATCCAGGTGGGTTTGTCTTGTCGCATTGCATTGTTCTGGACCGCGTACCATAGCACTTTGGTATGAACTAGGACACTGTAGTGTATGCCAAGACCAATGTCTTAAGCTTCTCATGGTCTAGTTCTGGCCTAGGCTTGACTTGGTCGGTCAGCATAAGGTTTGACATGCAAATAACCCCTGGCAAAAATGAAACAGGGAAAAGAAAAGCTTGAAAATTGAAATAATAACAAGTTTGCTGAAGCACTTTGTTTTGGACAATGCTTATCTTTGTAGATATCAGTTAGCTTTTGCATCTCATGCTGTACCTTGCTTGTTTATTGGAACATGTGGTGGTGTTTTCGTTTACAAAAACTGAAAAATGCGTGCAAATGACTTTCTTTAGATATCATCTGTTGCACTGATCATGCCATGTATCATTACAGTATGTCTTTTGCTGTATCTGTTAGATGTTGTAATTGCAGTCAATCATATCTGAGAAGCATGCTTTCTACACTCCTTATGCACTCCAGTTGAATTCACTGCATATTTTGAGGGGGAGTTGCATTTCATGGCTCCAGAAGTGATGAGTCATTGTCAACGATAGTCAAAGAGGACAGAAGAAGAAGAGATCTGCTGTTTCATGGGCCGCGTGTGACTCAGGTACACGGGCAGCAAGCGACTGTCGGGCAGAGGAGGCTGCGAAGTCGGGCTGGCCCAATCCGGGTACATGGGCCAGAAGCAGTAGAAGACCCACTGGGCTGTTGACCAGGGTTGACTCAGGTACACGGGCGGTGAGCGATTGCCGGGCTGAGGGAGCTGCGGAGTCGGGCCGGCCCAATCCGGGTACCTGTTGCAAAGTCGGTGGAGGCTTTGTCAGTTTCGGCGCAAAACTGACAACCGTTGATCTTGTATCCGACTGTCCAAAAGAGAAGCCGTAGTCGCTACGAAAACTTAGCTTCCGGATAAGTCATCTGTATCTCTAGGCCCACAGTCAGTCAGTCGTGTCTGTAAAAATACCTAAGGGCAGTAGAGTCTTTTCCTTTATTCTAGAATCTGTAAAAACCCTAAGGGGCTGGTAGAATATTCCTAGTGTTGGGCAGCCTATAAATAGGACCCCAATCCCTAGGGTTTGGACTACCCTTCCAGAATTCACTTTTCAATCTATTGGGTCATTTTGCTCCCCACGTTTTCTCTCTCCTGTGTACGCCAGGCACTTGTTCGTGCATTTTGCCTTGCATTTATTTTGTCCCAGTAAGATTAAATCTTCTGTTCTTGTTGAAGCGCGTGCATTGATTTCTCTGATTCAGAAGCTTCGATTTGTTTGTGCGTTGTTGAGTTTATTCCTGAGAAGGTGTCACTGGATGCTTCTGTTGTTGCTTGCGCCGCCAGGCGTTTTTGCCCCTGTGTTTATTGCCTTGCATTTATGGTTGTAGTGAAGCTTCTGGTCTCAAATCGTGTGCAGCAACTGCAGAGTTTTTAATGGCTTCATTTCACTCGCTCAACAAGTTTTTCCATGGATTTTGAGGCTTCGGAAGCTTCTGTTGCGTGTGTTCTTCACGCAAGTAGTACTAGTTCTTGCTGTTGCAAGTAGTACTACTACACTGTAGCAACAGTACACTCAGCCAGCTTTTTACCTTCTACTGCGCAGCTTTTTGATCGTAGTTGACAGTCCCGAGTAACTTTTCTGGATGTTCTCTAGCAAAGCCCCTCAGCTCCGTGAGGCAGGCTTCGATCTGATATACTCGAAGGCTTCGTTTGAACTTCGAACGTCGTTTTGTGTCCTGAGCGCCTAGCTTCGAAGTACTTTTTGAACTGTCAGCATTTCATACTTCGAACATCCGTGCGAAGGTACTCCGACTCGAGCTCTTCGAAGTCCATACTTCGACAGGTTTCGAAGTTGGCTTCGATGCTTGTTATTCTGTCAGACTTCGCTCAGTGTTTCTGCTTTCGTCTTCTTCGAAGGTTCTTGTGTTCTATTCGAAGGTAGAGTATAGGCTTCGAATTTGGTTTCTCTGTCGTGTAACAGGCTTCGCTTCTTTGTTCGAAGGTTGTTCGTCTGTGTGTTGAGTTCGAAGCTTTCTGTTCGAAGGTTTGGGTTCGAAGCACTCGGTTCGAAGCTGTGTTCGAAGCCTTGCTTTCGAAGTACACACTTCGAAGCAGGCTCCGATTTTGTCATACTTCTCTCTGAAGCATACTTCGCTCCCTGCCACTTCGAACTAGACTAGACCAAAACACCTTCGGCATTTTCGACAGCCTTCGACAGGCTTCGCAACTGACCTCCGAAGCAGGCTTCGTCACCAACCTCCGAAGCAGGCTTCGACCAGCTAAGCAGGCTTCGACAAGTTTCGAACAGGAGACAAATCTGAACAGTAACTTCTCATCTCATTTTATATATACTTAGATCATTTCATTGAGAAGTCTAGCCTGACATGTCTAGTATGCTTTGTTCATCTGCCTAGTTGCACTGTTTTGGTATTCCTTTGTTTAAACCTCTGTTGCTTCTAGGCTAGATAACTTTAGACTTAGGCTATCTGTTTATATTCTGCTGCTTAGTCTTTAGAGGAGCGTTGGGTATTGGGAACAGGCCATTGATTCGAAAGAATTTTTAAGGCGCCCATTCACCCCCCCTCTGGTCGCTACATTCGGTCCTACACCAACTCATATGGACTTACCTTTGTAGAACCATGCTTCGCTATCCCGCATGCCCATAACGCCTTAGAAAGTACATCATGCCACCTTCTACGAAGCTCCTCAATATTTTTCTTAATGAGCTTAATCACAACTTTATTACTAGACTCGGCCTGACCATTGGCCTGAGCATAGTATGGTGAAGATTTTATCAACTTTATACCATAAGATTCGGCAAAATCTCTTCTTTATAAACAAATGAAGTACCCTGATCTATAGTAAGAGTTTGAGGAATATTGAATTTATGTATAATGTGCTTCCATATGAAATCAATTACCTCGTTATCAGTCATATTATTGAGTGGCACGACCTTGGTCCACTTGGTGAAATAATCTGTAGCGATCAACACGAACCAATGCCCTTTTGAAGGAGAATGAATTTGGTTAGTGAAGTCAGAGCCCCAACCTATGAACAACCATGGTTTGATAATAGGGTTAAGCAAAGACGTGGGAGCAAGCTGAATATTACCAAACCTTTGACATGCTTCACATCCTCTGTAATACTTGAAACAATCCTAAGTCATCGTCGGCCAATAAAAACCCACTCTCTTGAGCATCCAACTCATCTTCTAGGCCGATTGATGAGTACCGCAAATTCCCTCATAAACTTCTCCCATTGAAACATTAGATTGATTAGCATTCAAACTTTTCAAAAGTACTCCATCAACTGTTTGGCGATACAATACATCATCAAGCAATACAAATTTAAACGCTTGTCGCCGAACTTTTCAATCAACTCTCTGACTAGGATCCTTCAAATACTGAATAATTGGAGTTCTCCAATCATCCACGTGATCTTTACAAATACTCGCCAAGTTCTCATCAAAATTGGTGTCCAAGACTAAAAAGTTATCCTACCTCCTAGGCCCCGAGCCATTCTAGCACGGATCGGTCGGATTGAACATAGTAGGCCGGTTAGACCGGCCATTGCTGGATGACTAGCACGGGGCAGTCAGATTGGCCTAGCATGGCCGGTGCCCTGCGGTCGGATCAGCTAACCAGGACCGGTCAGACCAACGTAGTTTGGCATTTTGCATGGCGCAACCCTTTCGAATACTAGCTTTTCTTGCGTGAAAGACATACCTCTTTTGACTTGATAGCCAGATGTTTGCTAAGACAAATCATTTTCTAATGAGTTAGCTTCCCTAGACACATGAGAAATCTCAAAACCATCAAAAGTATCAATTATATCTAGGCACTTATCCAAGTAGCTATTCAAAAGACCATTGAAACATTAAGCATCATTGGCTACTTGCTGCATGACTAATAGTGAATCACCATATGCATGAACATATTTAACACCCATGGAGTCTAAAATCTCAAGTCCTAGCAATAGAGCTTCATAATCGGCTTGGTTATTAGTGCAAGGGAATTCTAAATGGGTCGATGTCTTGAAACTCATACCATTAGGTGAAAGGAGTACAACTCCAACACCTTAGCCATTTTTGCAAGACGAACCATCAAAGTAAATTTTCCATGGCACTACTTCAACTAGAGAAGTGTCACTACTCCAATTGACATCTACATGGTGATCAACTAAAAAATTTACGACAATTTGGCCTTTCATAGCTTTCAAGGGTTCATAAGCCAAATCGTACTCTATCAAAGCATAATCCCACTTTTTGATTCTCCCACTTAGAATTGGCTTCTACAGCATGTATTTTATAACATCGGTCTGACAAGTGATAATACATGTGCTAGATAGAAGATAGGGTCGAAGTTTGGTACATGCATAGTAAAGTGATAAACATAAACTCTCTAAAAACATGTACCTGGTCTTAGCATCCAACAGACAACGACTCAAAAACGTGATGATGTACTCATTACCTTCTACTTCTTGTGTCAACATGGCTCCTATCACGCTATCTTCTGCATCAACATACAACCGAAATGGAATTCCGACTTGCTCCCACCACTAGTGGTGATGATAAGCAATTCTTGATTACATCAAAAGTGCATTGCTGACTTGCCCCCAAGTGAATTCGGCTTCATTCTTTAGCAAAAGTATAGCGACAAAAGCATCAATCTTGCTAGACAAGTTAGATATGAAACGACGTAAATAATTTACCTTGCCTAGCAATTTCTATACATCTCTCTTGCATGTTGGTGCTTCAAACTCTCTAATCTTCTCAAGTCTCTTAGTATCAATTTCAATATCTCTCTCGTGAATCATGAATCCTAAGAACTTACCCGCTGACACACCAAAAGCACACTTGAGTGGGTTCATTTTTAGGCCATACTGGCACATTCTTTCAAAAGCAACTCTCAAATTGGCTAAATGGTTACCCATAGCATCCGATTTGATTACAGCATCATCTATGCAGACTTCAAACATAACTCCTAGCAAGTCATGAAAGATCAAATTCATAGCATGTTGATATGTAGCACCAGTATTCTTCAAACCAAAATTCATCACTACCAACTCAAACAAGCCGACAAAACCAGTACATCTAAAGGCCATTTTGTAGACATCCTCTTCGGCCATGAAAAATTGATTATAACCAACGTTACCATCAAGAAAATTTAGTACCTTGTGCCCTAAAGCATCATTGATCAACATCTCAACTATCGAGATGGGATATTCGTCCTTCACAGTGGCCTTGTTCAAGTCCCTAGAATCAATACACACACGAATCTTGCCACTCCATTTCTTTTCTATGGGCACAATGTTAGCAACCCATTCAACATACCTGCATGGCCTAAAAAACTCTGCCTTCAATAATCGAGTCTATCTCTTATTTAGCTCGGTCATACATGACTGAATTAAAGCGACGAGGGGGTTGTTTATATGGCCTAAACCCAGGTTTGATAGGTAGTAGATGCTCCACGAGCTCGCGGCTAAGTTTGTGCATCTCACTATAATCCCATGCGAAGCAATCAATATACGACTAAAGCAACTTTATCACTTCAGCCTTATCACTCACTTGTAAGTTCTTATTTACAAAAGACGGCCTTGGAACACTACCCACTTCTATGCCTACTTGTTCTAAAGGGTCGGCCGATGCAAAACCTTGACCTAATTTCTCTACTTCACTAAAATTTTCACTGGCTTTGGCAATACCATCTTTAGAAGACCGATATTACTCTACATGGGACTTTAGCCAATCAAGATTGCTTTTACCTAACATGATAACTAGTTTAGAGACAGCCGAGCTATACCAACCGGTTTTATAGAAATAGGAACAAACTTCCCCTCAGAAACACTGACAAAATTGAAGCCTGAGAGGTCCCTACTTGATAAACACTCTACCTTATCATGGTTGGTGTCTATGGACACATAGGCCAAGGCGACTTGGGCCAAAGTGTCAACTGCTACAACCTCCACTTCATCACCATCCCACTGATTCAAACTGTTGACACGAAAACGTGTCCCCGCACTTGGGTCAGTTCGATGATCCAAAAGTGTGTAGATACTTAGGAACAAGACTAAGCATAACACAACATTGACATCGCGTTCCGAGTACCCTTAATAGTGGCAAGGGGGGTGGAGTCACTAGGTAATCATATCACAAGCAAATAATCCAATTATCCAAAAAGAAATATATTAATAAAATAAACCATCTAGCTGAATCGAAGCCTGACTGATTCAAAGTATATCACGCGAAGGGGTTCACCGAAGGGGGGCATTCGATTTCTGGTGCGAAGGGTCTCACCGAAGGTAGCCTTCGGTGCTCAGATCGATCTGGCCGAAGGTAGGCTTCGAACAGATCTTGACACGAAATCACCTCGGAACAATAAGGTTTGGTGCGAAGTCTCTGACACGACAAAAATATATCAATGCAACGCACTAGCGTGACTTCGTCTAGAGAGGAGTGTGGGCATGATTAAGCCTGACGTGATGAAGCCTGCTGCGGAGCGTTCTGGCATGCGGGACTTGATCAAACTGACAACAGCGTGACGTGTCCGGCACGGTTAGTCGAAGCAAGAGTTCCACCGAGGGGTGTTCTGGCAGCCTCCAAAAACCAGTCTCTTGGCTCCAGACACCTCCGGTGAAGTGGCTCCGAATGTCAAAACCTGTAATAGAACAGAGATCATGTGCCAATTCGGCCTGGAGACCGAATCTGCTAAGTGTTGTAGTAGGGAAACGAAGGTAGCAATCTGTTACGTAGACTAACAGATACTTCACAGGCGAAGAAACAAGGTGATAGCAATCTGTTACGTAGATTAACGAGTACTTCACGAGCGAAGTAACAAGGCTTACCATGGTTTCGGTGTGGCCGGCAGATGGCTTTCAGGCAAACCCACGAAGGTTGTGCAGAAAGTAAATAAAAGGTAAATACGGTTCATAGCTAGGGCTTTGTGATTGATTTATGTTGGGGGTTTATGAACCGGCCTCACCCCTATATTTATAGGGGCTAGTATTCTTATCTCTAAAATTAATCTGGTAGGATTCAGCCTAATCAAACTTAGGTATAAAATTAGCTACAATCAAACTCAAACTCTATCTCTGAAAATCAGCATGAAGTGGGCCTTCCGCAGGGCATGCCGAATCCTGCTCCTTGGGCAAAAGCTTCGGCGCGGCAGGCCTTCGAAGGCCTATGGGCTGAAAGCATCAGGCCGCTAGAAGGCTTCCAAAGCCCATGTTCGATGGGCCTTCGGGCCGAAGGTAACAGGCCACTAGAGGGCCTCCTAAGCCCAATGCTCGATGGTCCTTCGGCCCTATAGGGCTTCGGCCTGATCCAGGACTTTTGTATTTTTGGCCCAAATTACCAAATTGATATTTTGACAATCTTGACCATTAATGTCATTTCTTGCTATCAACACATGCCCCTGCCTTTTAGTGAACTAAGTGAACTAAAAGCATAGCGAACTAACTGCGATACCTTCCATATCGGCTTTTTTGACACTTTCAAGCACTTTGACACACAGTTGGGAAATACTTTTTTCATGTACTTGCCATTCAAAGCTCTTTGAAATCGCTCTCCTTGTATATACTCTAAAACGTATGCATTACCTGGGGTGATCTCGGCTATTTTGAGAGGGTCTTCCCAACTAGATTACCACTTACCGAATTTGGGGCTCTTAGTGCCTAAAGGTAAAATCGTCTTCCAAACCAAGTCACCAACTTGGAACGATTTTGGTTTAACTTTCTTATTGTGTTTGATCTCTTATTATTTTTGTAGAATAATTGTCTCCCTGAACACCTCTTAAAAATTTGGAGGCGATTGGATCTTGTTTGCTAGGTCGTCCGACCTCTAGCAGATCGGATTTGTAGTCGCCGATCCGACCAGTGGCGTAGGGCCGATCTGATCGGAGCCCCCTTCGTCAGGTTGTTTTTGGCAATGGCCGGTCAGACTGAGGGCGCCCCTCCGGTCCGACCAGGTTCCTCCGCACCACACTGAAGCCTTCCACCGAAGCCCCGCCCGCTAGAGTTCTACGTGTCGGAGCCTGCACGCGTCGAAGCCTGCCTCATCGGTCCGACCGAGAGTACCTCACCAGTCTGACCGGGACCCTCCGCACCACACTGGAGCTCACCTCGCAGCCACCTTCGGGACGCGCTCCTGAAGGCCCTCTGCACGTCTAGTCCGATCGAGGTCATACCTCCGGTCCGACCGAGATTGGGGCCAAAGGTGCCCTAGGGACCCTTCGGACAATCTTCATTGTAACTCCGAATCGGCCTCCGAATTGGCCGATTCCAGGTATTTTGATCGTTTTGTCACTGTTTACATTGTTACTAGTACTTTTCGGCCAATTGGATTGAAATATCAATTATTTATCTGATTGCCTGGCGACTCCAAATCCCTTATCACTATCCAGGGTAGTCAGAACACGGCGTCGGTATTGTTGCGATACTTTTGGACGTCGAACCGGCCCAAGTGCCGGGGCGCATTTTTGCATCAACACACTTTTTGATGACTCCACTGGGGACAACGCCAACCATGACTACTACCTCTACATCGGCAGCGGGTACCTCTACTACGTCTACATCCACTTCATCACTGATGAAAACTATGGGGGGCGTGGACATCGATGACTGCAACATTATGACACCCTCCATGGCAGACATATCTGAGGAAGACCGAGCAAATATCGAGGTGAAGAAGGAACTCGAAGAGCTGATGCTCAGAGATTGCATAAAGACACGCTCGGGCTTCGTCATGCGCGACAACCTGAACCTAACCCAGGTATGCCCATCATCACCCCCTTTATCTGCCTCACAAGTCGACCGTAGAATAGCTGCATCTGTTGATCAGGCGGTTAGCGTCTCGCTAGACAACAAACTAAAACCCGCAGTTGTCTCGCAAGTGGCAGCAGTATTTAGAAGATTCGGTTTTAATGAGGCCGATTCAGCAGCACCAATCACTAGTATTCTACTGGCACAACATATTTATAGTAGAACCAACGACAATACTGGAAAAACCATCACATTTCTAGCTACATCATCCACGGCCGAAACGCATAACTACGCTTATGGCCAGGCAAACACATCTTATCAAGTACCACCGCCGCCTGCACCTTTACCAGCTCTACCGCAGCCCGCACTGCACACTCCCACACCGCAGCATAGGCCAGAGCATGCCGATATACCGCCACGCGTCCCGCCACCACATGAAAGACGCGCGCAAGCATTAGACCACGACGATATCGAGGAACAATTTCGCGCGCTATTTAGGGAATACACCAGCTTTACACCTCGGGATAGAGCTAGGGTTTATCAAAAACCATATCCTGACGACTTTGACATCATTCCATACCCTCGCGGTTATATAGTCCCAGATTTCATGAAATTTGACGGCGAGGGTAGTAAATCCACATTAGAACACATTAGCTAATTTTTAGCACAATGTGCCAAAGCTAACAGGTCAGACGCGTTGAAACTCAGGTTATTTTCCTTATCATTGTCCGACACCGCATTCACCTGGTTTTCAGCGCTCCCACCAAACTCCGTCCAGACATGGGCTCAATTGGAGCAGAGATTTCATGATTATTTCTACACAGGTGAGACCGAACTTAGGCTATCGCACCTCATGGTGGTTAGACAAAAATCTGGCGAGGGTGTTTCTGAGTATGTCAAGCGCTTTAGAGACACCAGGAATAAATGTTTTAGCCTAAACGTATCGGAGAGGGACCTAGCAGATCTGGCATTCAATGGCCTACAAGCGGATATTAAAGAACGTATGGATAATCAAAACCTCTTGGACGTTAGCCAGGTCTTGCAACAGGCTCTTGTCCAAGAAGGCCAGGCCAAAGATAGAAAATTCGTTAAAACTTTTAATAATCCAAGGGCTGAAATCCACACTATGGAGCACTCTAACGAGGAAGGGTCCGGAGAAGAAGAAGATCCAGCTGACACGTACATGGCTGAATGGACTTGGAGCGCGAAGTCTAAACCCATCACCTGCTCTGAATTGCGGCCATCTCCTTCTAAGAGTCGGCCTAACAAAGTTATATATTCGTTCGATGTGACTAAGTGCGATAAAATATTCGATTTTCTACTTAAAAATCAGCTTCTGCAACTGCCGAAAGGGCAAGTCTTGCCATCCACCGACGAATTAAAAAAGCGTCCCTACTGCAAGTGGCATGATTCACATTCTCACCACACTAACGATTGCAATGTTTTTCATCGGCAGGTTCAATTGGCTATAGAAGAAGGACGATTGAAAATAGAAGCAAATCCAAAAATTAGATTGGACAGAGACCCCTTTCCTATGAACAACGTCGAGCTCGAGGGAAAGAAAATGTTGATTCGGCCAGAGCATGATGAGTTGGCTAAAGGGAAAGTGGTCGTTGTAGGAGACGCTCGCACACACACACACTTGAACCAAGGAATCCAGTGGTAGGAGTGTGGAAAGAAAATGTTAAACCACCATTTTTGACCAGGCGCCACAGGAGGTCGAAGGTGACATACAAGATGCTCTTGGACAAGCACCAACGAAGGTTCGAGAGGAGAAGTGTTCGGCCACGGGCTCCGAGATGGCCGAACCCCCTAGAAGACCGAGTCCCACGAGGATTGAGTTTGGACCTCAATGCCTGAACCCCTATTCGGAGTGGGTACAACCTCCGGCAGGGTTCGGACCTCAATGGTCGAACCCCCTCCGGGTTGGTCCTAGCCTCCGGCAGGGTTCGGACCTCATTGGCCGAACCCTCCTCCGGCTTGGCCCTAGTTTCCGAGAGGATTCGGACCTCAGTTGCCGAACCCACCTCCTCCAGATGGGTTCCAACCTCCGGGAGGATTCAGACCTTAGTGGCTGGACCCACCTCCTCCGAGTGGGCTGCAGCCCCCAGATGGATTCGGCCTCTAGTGGTCGGGCCCATCTCCACCATGGGGTAGTTTACCTTCAGCCTGGCAGGACCCTTCGCTGGTCTGTTCTGAGGTACCATCGATGTGGCCGAGCTTCCAACAAGCCAACAGGTTCGACACTCAGTGGGCGAGGCCACTAGAGCCTGCGATGCCACCACCCTACTACTGGGTAATGGCTCTAACTTGGCCTCCACCGTCGGAGAACTCCGGGCAGTGTCCAGCTACTAACACTCACATTCCTTCTAGTGTTTCCGAGTGGCAGGTTTGGGGTCCGTCGCAGGATGATTATATTATTCACTGCCTGTCCGTAGTACCTTAGAACCGAGCTCTGCGAGATGGCACCGAAAGGGATGGATGTGAAGACGCCCCGGAGATTATAGTCATCAGGGTGGGATCCCAAGAGGTCCCAATCCCAAAGGGTGCCCCAATGGGATAGCGCGAAGACGCATCTCCTAAAATTACTTGAGACCCGACCGAAGCCCGATCTAATCGGCCTACTGTGGCCAGTCCGACCAGCCTTACGACAGTTTTTGGCACAGGTCGGTCTGATCAGCCCGCTATGGCCGGTCTGACCGACCAGGAGCAGGGGAGCTCTCATGGCAAGCGCAAGATATTCGAGGCCGATACAGACAAGTCCCCTTCGGCCAAAACTGCTAAAAGCAAGACCATTGCACCCGGCACCCGTCCTCAGCCGTCGTGGGCACCCTCGGGGATGTCCATGTCTCAGAAGAGGAGGTTGCATCACTTGCGGGCACAAGAGATGCGAGAAGAGAAGGCCGAGGAGGCGCAGTGTTGGGGGAGATAATCGCGATAACAGTAGGGGAGCGTGAAGGCCTGTACGGCCCCGAAGGAAGACTATGGCCGGAAGACCGAAGCCTTACGCTGGAGGTGCCTGGACCTCCGAACGAGGAAGCCGAAGGCCTTCGGAGGCCCCGAGACATGCTAGAGGAGTCTTCAAGGGAGGAGTGACTAGCCAAGTACCGCTGACCAATGTCAGACCGAATGGCAGTTGGGGGTTGTGGGAACCCGACCCTTCAGAGCGAGCCACCCTATAAATACCCCCCAACTGTAGTTGTAATACACACGATCCAAGAATACATAGCACACAACATTTCATTACTCCCATCCACTGAGAAAACCTACTGGTTCAATCTGTCATTCCAACAGTTGGCGCCGTCCGTGGGGATCCTAGTTCAAGAAGCTAGCGTCCTCTACATATAGTCACCAAAGCATGTCGGGTCGGAAGGGCGTGAGCACGGTTCCTCTGCGATGGTCAGCCCACACCGCTGGAGTCGAGCCGACCCCAGTCGCCATTCCCGACCAACCGGTCATCGCGTCCGTCGGGGCGCCTGCTGTGGAGCCAACCTAGGCTTCGGAGGGGATGCCGGAGGTTCGGGGCCCTGTTGGCATTCCGGAGCCAGCCCCCGTCAATCCCGCGGGGCTCCAGGAGGGGCCGTCAGGGGTGCATCCTCCGAGCGAGCCCCTGGTGGTGGCCCTCCGGACCGACTACGATCACTAACTAGACCCTAAGACCACCTCAGGAGGAGGCGGGAGTCAGGCCGATGCTCTGGCCGTCGAGAACGCCAGGCTGAAGGCGGAGCTGGCCCAATGGCACCAGGAGGTGTCGCTCCGCCCTCCTGAGCCCTCCCGTGCTACGAGGGTTGCGGCCGTGGCCCTGAGCGACCATGAAGATCAAGTGGAAGAAGAAAACGCGTCGTACGACGAGGAGTCTCCCCTGCACCCTGACCTTCAGAGGGTGCGCTTTGGCTCGAAGTTTCGCGCAGCCAAGCTTCCCAAGTACTCTGGGGACTCTGACCCCGGAGAGTTCTCCCGCTCGTACGCGCTAGCGATAGAAGCGTCCGGAGGGAGTCGGGACACCATGGCTAAATGCTTCCCTTTAGCACTCGAAGGGATTACCCTCCGGTCGTTCTGGTCGCTCCGGCCTGGGACCATCCGTTCGTGGGACCAGCTGAGGAAGAAATTCGTCAACAACTTTCAGGGAACCTTCGTGGCCCCTATGTCAACCGGGAGTCTCTTCCAAGTGAAGCAGCAGCCCGGGGAGACTTTGCGGCAATATTACCAGCGCTTCGCGCACACCAAGGCCCAGATCAAGGGGCTTTCACATTCCTCGGTCATAGACGTTGCTCGGGAAGGCGTCACCCACCCGGGCCTCCTCGACAAGCTCCATCGGAAGCCTATCTCCTCTATGGCGCAGCTCATGATGTACTTCGAAGAGTACGCCCGGTCCGAGGAAGGCCAGATACGTCGACAGGCGATGATAGTCCCTGTCTGAGCCACGAACGCCAAGGCGTACGAAGTTTCACCGGACCTCGACCGTGGGGCCTGCCCAGCTCCTGACTTCCGTCGCCAGGACTCCGGCTGGCAAGACCCCATTCATCAAGACTCCCAGCGATGTCGGAAGCACCCTTGGGGGGAGGTCCTCAGCATCACCCCTCGGATCCCCGCTAAGCACCAGCACACGTTTGGCGGAGGCCGCTTCACCGGGGCCAAGGCTCCATCACGGGCGCCCTCTGGAGGGGCCGCGCTTTACTGCAGCGTCCACGGCAAAAACCGGAGCCACGACACCGACTCCTACCGGACCATCCTCACCCTCCGGAACGACTACCTCGAGCAAAACACCGGCCGTGGTTCCATCGACAGGGGAGTCCCTGCGCCTCGCCCAGAAGCGGTCGAGGTGGTCGGAGGCCACGATGAGCCAGAAGTCCTTGGCCCAGCCCTGGAGTTCGGTAGGGCCCAAGCTCCCAAACTCGAATATGCGCCGGATCGGGGGAAGCGGGTGGTCCTCCCCATATCTGGAGGAGAGGCCCTGGGAGCCTTGTCCAAGCGCTAGTGGCGAGACTACATCCGGGAGGTCGGGCATATCGGCACGTCCAGCCCCTCCATGCTCCCTGAATGGTCCCATGTTCCCATCTCCTTCACCGCCGGAGATGCCGCTGGCGTCAAGTTCCCGCATGCCGACCCCCTCGTCATCTCTGCAGATATCGCCGGAGATGAGGTGCGTCGCATCCTGGTCGATGGTGGAAGTTCTGCCGACATCATCTTCGTGCAGGCCTTCGACCAGCTGTGTCTTTCTCGGAAGCACTTGCTGTCGGCTTCTCGACCACTCCAGGGCTTCGCGGGACCCCCGCTCGATGCCCTGGGGCAGATTGTGCTGGACGTAACCTTTGGAGACTCCCCCCTAAGGAGCCATGCTGAATAGCGTGGGCCTCATGGCTCCAGATGTGATGAGTCATTGTTAACGATAGTCAAAGAGGACTGAGAAGAATGATGATCTGCTGTTTCATGGGCCACGTGTGACTCAGGTACACGGGCAGCGAGCGACTGTCGGGCAGAGGAGGCTGCGAAGTCGGGCTGGCCCAATCCGGGTACATGGGCCAGAAGCAGTAGAAGACCCATTGGGTTGTTGACCAGGGTTGACTCAAGTACACGGGCGGTGAGTGATTGCCGGGCTGAGAGAGCTGCGGAATCGGGCCGGCCCAATCCGGGTACCTGGTGCAAAGTCGGTGAAGGCTTTGTCAGTTTTGGCGCAAAACTGACAACCGTTGATCTTGTATCGGACTGTCTAGAAGAGAAGCCGTAGTCGCTACGAAAGCTTAGCTTCCGGATAAGTCATCTGTATCTCTAGGCCCACAGTCAGTCAGTCGTGTCTGTAAAAATTCCTAAGGGCAGTAGAGTCTTTTCCTTTATTCGTGTGTCTGTAAAAAACCCTAAGGGGCTAGTGTAATATTCCTAGTGTTGGGCAGCCTATAAATAGGACCCCAATCCCTAGGGTTAGGACACCCTTTTGGCTGAAATCAATACTACTCCTTTGGGTCATTTTGTCTCTTGCACCTTCACTTTCCTTTCCTGTTAATGTGTGCACCGCCAGGCTAGTTGTTGTTGTTCATCAATTTTGTTCCCTGCTGTTGGATGATTCTATTCCTTCTGTTTCGTGTATAGCATCCCATTTAATGGCCTTGCAGTTTTCGGTTTGCTCACAGCGATTTTATTCCAGGTTTTGTGTGCTTCGGATTGCTTCTGTTGCGTGTGTTCTTCACGCAAGTAGTACTAGTTCTTGCTGTTGCAAGTAGTACTACTACACTGTAGTAACAGTACACTAGTACTAGCTTTTTGCTTTTACTGCTCAACTTTTTGATCGAGTTGGCAGGACTAAAGTCCCTTTTCTGGCTGTTGTCTGGCGAAGCCCCTTCTCTGTTCGAAGCCCCTCAGCTCCGTGAGGTAGGCTTCGATCTAACATCTTCGAAGGCTTCGTTTGAACTTCGGCTTCATTTTTGTGCTGTGTCTCTAGCTTCGCAGAACACTTTGCACTCTGTCAGCTTCACATACTTCGATAGTCTCTGCGAAGGTATTCTCAGTCACGAGCTGTTCGAAGTCGATACTTCGTTAGGCTTCGGAGTTAGCTTCGAAGCTAATCTCACTGATAGACTTCGCTTAGTGTTTGCTGCTGTCTGTGTCGAAGGTCTTGATGCGTTTGTTCGAAGGTAGAGTGTAGGCTTCGAATTTGGTTTCTCTGTCGCGTGACAGGCTTCGCTACTCCTTCGAAGGTTGTCTTTCTGTGCAACGTGTTCGAAGGTTTGTTCGAAGGTTGTACCTCGAAGTACTCTAATTGAAGCAAGCTTCGTTACCTTCGTACGTTGCTTCAAAGCATACTTCACCTTCTCCTCTTGAGATAGGCTAGATCAACTTAACCTTCGGCACGTATTCATCAACCTTCGTCAATCATCTCTGAAGTAGGCTTCGACCTCCGAAGCAGACCTCGACCGGCGAAGCAGGCTTCGCCGAGTTTCGAACAGGAGACAAATTTGAACAGGTAACTTCTCTTCTCACCCATAGTGCACCTAGATTGCTTTACTAAGATTTGTCTAGCCATGACTTGAGTATTCGGTCTATCTGTCTAGTAGCACTGCTTTTGTGTTTCTCGGTTTTATCAACAGTTGCTTCTAGGCTAGATACCTTTAGACTTAGGCTATCTGTTCATTCTTTGATATTTAGTCTTTAGAGGTGCGTTGGGGATTGGGAGCAGGCCATTGATTCGAAAGAATTTGTAGGCGCCCATTCACCCCCCCTTCTAGTCGCTACTTTCAGTCCTACAAGTGGTATCAGAGCGAGGTTAGGATTTTTTCCATACCTTAACCGATTCTAAACCCCAGTAGTGACCATGACATCTCCTAGCAAGGTCCCGTCCTTGGAAGCCTATGGCTATAACTATTGGAAGACTCACATGCGAGCCTATCTCATGAGCCAGGGTTCGGACATTTGGGACATTTGCGTTCACACCACGTTTGTCATATTGCCAGTCGCTGAGCATGGTACTGCTGGTATCATTGCTCAGCATCTGAGCAACAGTAAGGCTGTGAACATTCTTTTCTCTGGTTTAGGTCCCACTGAGTTTGAGCGTGTGAGCCATCTCTCCACTGCGAGGGAGATCTGGGCTACCCTCAAGGCACACCATGAGGGAACAACACAGGTCAAGGCTCGGCTCTATCAGACCTACCAGCGTGAATATGAAAATTTCACACAGAAGCCGGGTGAATCTGTTGAGGCTTTGTTTGGTCGTTTTCAGTCGATCATAAACAAGCTTCGGGACAACAAGGCTGAGGGTGCTTAGTTAGTCTCAGATCATGAGCAGGCGCTCAAGGTTCTCCATACCTTGGACCCAAAGATCTGGGAGATCAAGGTATCTTCTATCATTGAGAGTACTTCTTATGATACCTTGACCATTTCTGAGTTGTTTAGCAAGCTGAAGGCTACTGAGGTTGATCTCCAGCTGAGATCAAATCTCACTGGTTCTGGATCAAAATCTCTGGCCCTTGCTACACCTTCTGTTGATCCCTCTTCTGTGAGTTGTGCTGGGTTCTCCTTGATGTCTATCACTGAGGACCAGCTAGAGTTGTTGGGTGATGATGATTTGTGTCTTTTTAACAACCGGGTGCATCGTGTCTATGACAAGAGAATGTTCAATAGACACGGCACAAAATCCGGATGCTTTGAGTGTGGTGATCCAGGACACTTCATCGCCGACTGCCCCAAGCGCAATGTACACAAGAAGGGCACCGGTGGCAGCTTCCACGACTCCGGCAAGCACGAGAGCTCATCCTTCAACAAGGGCAAGCCGAAGACCAGATTCTTCAAGAAGGCCCTGAAGGACTACCGGCGAGAGAACAAGAAGCGCGACAAGGCCTTCTTCGCCGAATAGGAGAAGAGCTACTTCAAGCGGTCCATGTCTTCTTCCTCTTCATCGAGCTCAAGCGATGAGGAAATCGCCATTAGGAAGGGGAAGGACAAGGACGATCTGGCGGGCCTCTGCTTCATGGCCTTCGGAGACAAGCCGAAGAGCCACTCACACCAGTGCCGAAGATCCCGCAAGAGCTTCTGTTTAATGGCTCTTGGGGATAAGGAAGAAAAGAGCTCCTCCGATGACTCCGACGACGACAATGAAAAGGTATCATCCTATGAGCGCGAGATTGTTGATTTACTTGAGAGCAATCGTTAGGAGTTGAAATATCGGGAAAAATTGCTTAGGGGGGCCAAGAAGAGGATAGATGAGTTAGAGAGTGAGCTTGCCGTGGCCAACGACAGAATTGAGAGTCTATCTTCTTCCCCTTGCTTGGGTGATAGCAGTGAGTGCCCGAAGTGTGAGGTGCTTCTGTGTGACCTGTCGACTCTGAAGTCCAGGTACACAGAAAGGGTTGATGAGAGGGACGCTTTGGCCACTGAGCTTGAAAGTGCTCAGCTGGAGCTGAAAGATGCTCAAGCCACTGTCGTCGCACCCTGTGTTGATTGCCCATCTCATCTAGCTGCCTTAGCTGAGCTGAAATCCAAGGGCGATGAACATTTGGGTGATTTGGAGAGGTTGAGAGCTGAGCTTGCGCAGACTAGGCTAGAGCTTGAGACATTGTCAGATCCACCCACTGTTTGTGAGAACTGCCTGTCTCTTAGACTTGAGTTGATCAAGCTAAAAGTCGAGAAGTCTGTCCAAGTAGAGAGAGAGTGTGAGACATGTTTGTCTCATGATGATTTCTGCTTTCCGTCTTTTGAGCAGATGGCTCGACACTGGTTTAGCTCTTTTGCTAAACCTGGTGCCAGACCATTTGCTCCCACTTACAGCCACTGATTGTGCAGGATCGGGGACTGGAGGACGTATGGATCATGGACTCAGGATGATCTTGCCACATGACAGGACATCGTAGATGGTTCTCCAGTCTCATTCCCCCGAGCTCCAAAGAATACATCACTTTCGGGAACAGTGGTCAAGGGAAGGTAAGTGGCATAGGCTCTATTCGCATTTCAGATCATTTCTCTTTGAAGAATGTTGCTTTGGTTAAGAATTTGAACTTCAATTTGATTTCTGTTTTGCAACTTCTTGGGGATGGTTTGGAAGTGCGTTTTAAGAAGGGCAATTCTTCTGTGTTTTATTCTAGAGGGTCTTTGATTTGCCAGATCTTACCATTTGGTAAAGTTTTTCGAATTGACTTCTCTAGTTCTTTTGGCCCTTCTCGTTGTTTGATTGCTGGATCCTCCTCTGAGCTCTGGAAGTGGCATAGGAGGTTAGGTCATTTGAGTTTGTTGGACCGGAAACGGCGACCAGAGGGGGGGTGAATGGGAGCTTTTAAAATTTCGGGCTAAAAGCTAGCCTTCGGTTTCAGTTCTGTCTTCTGCGGAACAGGCTTCGAACACTACCTTCGAAGATCTGGTTCGGAGGTACTTCGACACCTTCGAACACAGGCTTCGGAGGAGCAAAAGTTCGAAGCCAAGAAGACTTCGCTCCACTTACAACCCTCGAAAATCTACTCTGCTAAGTCAGTGCAGGCTCCGCACACAGGGTGCTTCGAGCAGGCTTCGCACTTCACCCTTCGCAAGAGTGGACAGCCCTCTGAGGACTTCGACCAAGTACTTGGCGACAGCAACTGGTGCTGGGCTTCGTACACGAAGGTCTACACGCACACAAAAAGGACTACGCTAAGGGCTTCGACACAAGAAGCAAAACGGGCCTCGATCAGGGCTTCGCTAGTAAGCTGTAAGGACTGGCCTCAAGTTACACAGAGCGACAGCACACCGAAAAGACACACCTTGCACGAAAAACACCCTTCGCCTCAACAGGCTTCGGTGCACAACAACAGGCGAGGTATGCAACGCGAGCTCAAGCAAAAGCACAGGAAACAGGGCTTCGCCGCTTGAACAAGGAACACAGAAAAAAGAACTCTCTGGATGTATTGCAATCGAAGTGTGGCTACAGGAGCTCAACAGTAAATGCTCAAAGTGTTAAATGTTACCTACCGAGCCCCCATATTTATAGCCCACAGTTCACCCAAAGGAAATGACTACTTTACCCATAGGGTTTACAAAGGATTTGACTCTACAGAACTAAGGGGTACATAAGGTAGTCCACCTTTATTCTGGAGGCTTCTCTGTCAGCTTTGCAGAGGGGACAGTGTCAGCCTTTTACAGAACAGACAGTGTCAGCCTTTGTAGTCTTTGACTTTCTGCAGCCTCCCTTCGCACGCGAGGGTGCGGTAGCTTCGGTGAGAAGCCTGAAGCCAGATGGCCTTCGCTTCACCGAAGTCAGTCTCCGATACACTGACGGTTTTGAGCCGAAGCCGTCAAAGCTCCTTGGGCCTTCGCACCAACACCTCCGGAGTGGACCACCACGGCTTCGCAGCTTCACCCAGCTCGAACTCCGTCAGTCCGTGTACCGAAGCCATGCAGGTCGAAGCACCTCAAGTCATCCTCACTCCGAAGCCCCACCTTCGGAGTACCACCCTTCGAAGTCCCTCCTTCGTCCAAGGCCTCCGCATGAAGCATTCCATGAGCACTTCGTCGCAGTGTCTCTCCTCGAGCACACTCCTCGACGAGCCTCACCCGGACCATGCCTTCGATGCACCTTGACTTCTGAGACCTTCGTCGGGCACCTTCGAATGTCTCCCTCCGGAGCACACTTCGAACACCTTGCCTCCGCAGAGGACTTGTTCCATCCAACTCCGAAGTCACTCCACCCGGAGTACCTTCGAAGTGCCTCACCTCCGAGGACTTTGTCTCGGAGTACCTTCAGCCGGAGCCATGCTCCGCATTCTCTGCCTTCACCTGGCACGTCTTGACCCGAGGACCGACCCGGACCACCTTCGCAGCCACCGTGATGGAGCTCCCCGCTCCCCTGGCATCAGGCCTCCCGCTTGACCCAGGTTCACCTGGCTCGAACCTTGTCCGTCGCCTCCGAAGTCCCTGTGCACCAACGACAAGCAGACAAGTGTATCCAGTACTCCGGAGACCTCTTCGGGTTAGCAACCTCCGGCACACACTCCGGTGTACCGCCCAAAGTACCGAAGCCTTCGGTACGAACCCAGTCATCGCGTACTGTCAGACCCCTCCGACGAGCACACTCCGCTGCACAGCTGCAGCAAGCAAACACCGAACACACTTCGGTGAAACCACCTCCGAACACCCTTCGGAGGTACCACCTCTGAGGCCCCTTCGAAGGTACCCTTCGAACAGAGGGTAAAAAGCCTGTCAATCACTCATCACAAAACACCGAAACCAACCCTTGGTTTCTCAATCTCCCCCTTGATGAGTGCATTGACAACCAAATCGAAGTTCAAGAAAATAAAGCACTTTCAGCACACAAGTGACCAAAAACTCAGAAAAGAGCCAAATCATGTCACTTGATAAAAGAAATTTTCCTCCCCCTTTCTTAAAGGAGTAAAAAGCCCCTTCGGCAATAAAAACTCCCCCTGAGTTAAATTTTTCCCTTTGGCAAAAAAAAATTCTTCTCCCCCTTTATGTCAAATTTTCTCCCTCTTTGAAATTATACCCCCTTGCGGCAGAGAACTAAGCAAATCTCTCCGGAATTTCTCCCCCTTTGGCAATGCAAGCATCAAGGAGCATGTCAAAGATGCAAAGCTTCGAAATGAGCAGAATTGCAAAGACATATGAAGCAAAAATATGCCAACAGTAACACCAATGATCATGGGCTCAGCTCAAATTAATATTCTCTAAAAGCATGATGAAGCATGTGATTTGATCATTTTTGAAACGAAAGCATCACCACTTAGTCAAGGAAACTAGACAAGTAAGAGCAAGGGCTGCGCAAAGCTAGTCAATTTCTACTCTAGACAGACAAGTCCATTTCAAAAGGAGCTTGAAAAGCAAACTTGATAGACAATGAATTTTGTTGTTCTTTTCTTAGTGCCAGGGGTTATTTGTTTGTCCACCTTATACTTTCCAATCAGGCCAAGCCTAGGCATGAAAGCCATAAGAAGCTTAAGGCAATGATTTTGGCAAACACTACACTATTCCAGTTCAGACCAATGTGCAATGGTAAGCAGTCTAGAATAGGGTAGTGCGACAAAACAAACCCACCTGGATCTTTTCTCTTAAAAGCATGCAAATCATGGAATTGTTGATTTTAACTAAGTGAACCAATGTTTGGCACTGTATGAATATCCATGAAAATGTAGAACAGTTTTCAAGTTGCAATTTTTAGCATCCAATGAACAGTGTCTCGCTGTCAAGCAGATAAAAGATAGCTAAAGCAGTCCTGCCTAAATATGCTAGTTTCAAGACTAAGCAGTGAGCACGATTTAATTTTGAAAATAAGACATCATGCACATGAATGTTCCAGATGAATTAACAAGAGCTGAGCTGACATGATTTCATGAATTATAAGCAGGCATATAAGTGCAAAATATGTAAACGCAATTGAGCACACAATTTAGCAGAGGCATATCCATCTAAAACAGCTGCCCCTCACACAATGCCGTAAGGGTGACAAATGCCAAGTTCCCCACGCAAGTAAGCAAATCGAGAAGCATCGAGGGGTTTTGTAAAAATATCGGCAAGCTGGTGTTGGGTATCAACATATTGAAGTTCAATATCACCCTTCTCATTGTGATCTCTAAGAAAGTGATACCGTACATCAATGTGTTTGGTTCTGGAGTGCTGAACCGGGTTGTTTGCAATACAAATAGCACTAGTGTTATCACAGAAAAGTGGAACACTCTTATAATCTAACCCGAAATCCCGCAAAGTGGAAACCATCCACAAAATCTGAGAGCAACAGCTAGCTGCAGCAACATATTCGGCCTTAGCCGTCGATTGTGCAACACTAGACTGTTTGCGGGAAGACCAGCAAACCAGTGAAGTACCTAGAAAATGACAAGTACCAGAGGTACTCTTCCTATCAATTCTACACCCAGCAAAGTCCGCATCAGAATAACCTCGAAGACATAAAGAAGAAGACGCTGAATACCATATGCCAAATTCAAGGGTGTGTTTGAGATACCTTAGAATGCGCTTAACCGCTTGGCGGTGCGAAGCTCGTGGTGAAGCCTGAAAACGAGCGCACAGACACACTGCGAAGTGTATGTCCGGCCTCGTGGCAGTCAAGTAGAGGAGGGAGCCGATCATGCTCTGGAACTCCTTCTGATCTACGACTTCTCCATCTTCGTCAGGGTCCAATGCTACAGATGTAGCCATTGGAGTGGCGAGGGGCTTCGCATCGGACATGTCGAACTTCTTGAGCAGGTCCTTGGTGTACTTTGTCTGGTGGACAAAAGTACCTTGTTTGCTTTGCTTGATTTGCAAACCAAGGAAAAAGGTGAGTTCACCCATCATTGACATTTCAAACTCCCTGCTCATGGTATCTGCAAACTCGGCAACCAAAGCATGAGAAGAGCCACCAAAGATGATATCATCCACATAAATCTGTACTAGGAGGAAATCTTTGCCATGCTTGAGAGTAAACAAAGTTTTATCAACAGAGCCCATCAAATACCCTCGCTCAAGCAGAAAAGACTTAAGTCTATCATACCACGCACGAGGGGCCTGCTTGAGTCCATAAAGAGCCTTATGAAGTTTAAGGACTTTATGTGGGTACTTGGGGTTTTCAAAACCAGGGGGTTGTTTTACATAAACATCTTCACCTATGAAGCCATTTAGAAAAGCACTTTTGACATACATTTGATAGAGTTTGAATCCCCGGGATGTCGCAAAGGCAAGCAAAATCCTAATGGCCTCAAGGCGAGCAACAGGTGCAAAAGTTTCAGTAAAATCAATCCCTTCTAGTTGAGAAAAACCCTGAGCTACAAGTCTAGCCTTATTTCTAACTATAGTCCCATCCTCTCCTTGTTTATTTTTGAAAATCCATTTTGTTCCAATGAAATGAACATTTGGTGGAGGATCAACTAAAGTCCAGACTTGGTTTCTCTCAAAATTTTCAAGTTCCTCATGCATGGCATTCATCCAACTAGAATCAGAAAGTGCATGACTAACATCTAAAGGCTCGAAAGAAGCAACAAAAGCAGCATTAGTGAAATGGGCATGAGAACGAGTTACCCTTTGATCAAGCTCACCAATGATCTGCTCGGGAGGGTGCATCCTTTGAACATGATGTGGAGCCTCGCGGCGGGATGCAGTCTCCCCCTCAACTTGTGTGTTGGAGTGGTCCAAGATGACCGATGTTGAGGTAGTCGCTTCGGGACCTCGTGCCGAAGTAGTTGAAGCGGGGTCATCTTCAGGGGTTGACGTCGAGGGTAGTAGGGGTTCATCCTCGAATTCTCCGGGATCTTCGTCTTCGAATAAGGTCTGTTCCATGTCGTGTTCATTTGCCTGTTCAAAAGCAGAACTAATAGAGGGGGTTGATTCATCAAAAGTCACATCACATGACTCGATGACAGTGTTAGTTTCCAAGTTATAAACACGATAAGAATGACCATGAGTAGTATAACCCAAAAAGATCCCGTCAGAAGATCGCGACTCAAATTTATCCAAGTTACCACGTTTTAGGATAAAGCAGTGACAGCCAAAAACTCGAAGATGAGTAACCTTGGGCTGTCTCCCAAAACGCAGCTCATATGATGTCAAATTTAAAATTGAGCGCAAGAAAATTCGGTTTGAGATGTAACAAGCAGTGTTCATGGCCTCAGCCCAGAATTTTCTAGGAGTCCTATGCTCATCAAGCATCGTCCTAGCCATCTCAACCAAAGTGCGGTTCTTCCTCTCAACAACACCGTTCTGTTGAGGAACCCGCGGAGCAGAGAATTGATGTTCTATGCCATGCTCCAAGCAAAAGTCAACAAAGAGACTATTTTTGAACTCGGTGCCATTATCGCTTCGAATGAATTTTAATGCACCAGGAAGTTCAGTAAAAAGTCTCAAAGCCAAGCTCCGAAAGTGTGAAAACACTTCATCCTTGCTGGCAAGAAAGAAGACCCAAGAGTAGCGAGAGAAATCGTCGACAATAACTAAAACATACCACTTCCCGCCTAAAGAACTAACCCGAGAAGGACCTACAGTGTCCATATGGAGAAGTTCTCCGGGTTGTTCAGTCATCACTGTGGTGACTGGCGAATGCGAAGCGGCAATCATTTTTCTATGTCGACAAGGAGCGCAAACTAAATTCTTCTCAAACTTGAGCTTGGGCAATCCTCGGATCAAACCTAGGGCGCTCAGACGAGCGAGCAATTCAAAGCTCATATGCCCTAGCCTCCTATGCCACTTCCAAAGCTCAGAAGTTAAATGTGCAACAAGACAATGAGAAGAACCAGATGACTCTGAAAAATCAGCTCCAAAAACTCTCCCAACCCTAAAGATCTTACACACCACAACGCCATCAGAATTGAGCACTTGCGAAGTATCGCGATGAAATCGCACTTCGAAGCCCTCATCAAGCAACTGAGATACAGACAGCAAATTGTATCCCAGGTTTTCAACCAACGCAACATCTTTGAGAGTGAAATTCGAGTTAATTCTTACCACACCTTTACCTTTCACTCTACTCCTTCGATTGTTTCCGAAGGTGATATGTTCCCTTTGCTTGGTTGTGGTGAGGCTGGAGAACCATGCTGCATCTCCGGTCATGTGGCGCGAACAACTGGAGTCCATGATCCACGTGCCCTCCAAGCCTCGATCTGTCGCCTACACATGATAAGAACGTCTCGATCGCTCAGTGCTGGGGTGAGTAAAATAATGACGAGGCATCCAGCACTGAGTGACACGAGTAGTAGGCACAGTAAAAGCAGACGGTCTACGCACATAATAATCAGAATGATGCAAAGTGCGAGGTCTACCTACATGCTGTGAAAGAACAACATGTCGAGGTCTCCTACTCTGACGAGGTACAAATCTGCTAGCCTGAGGTCTACCACCATACGGAACATGGTGAAGACCTCGAGGAGCAAAACCTCTCCGAGAAGCACGAGGAGCCTCAAAAGCAGGACGATAGTAAAACTCAGACTCATGCATACCTAAAGATGGGTAATGCATGTCCTGGTAACTCATCGCCTGAGAGCGTCGCTCATCCTTGATGCGAGGAAAACAAAATCCAACCAAATGACCCGCCCGCTGACAATAAGAACAATGGAACACTCTCCTAGGGGCACTCTCATGGGTCACAGGAGCAACTCTCACAGGCTCCTTGGGTTTCTTCTGTGTGGTTTTCTTGGGAGGATTTTTCTTAGCAGGAGGAGTGGTTTTCTTTGGTGGATGGGTAGGCTTTTTGGCTGATGGGGTGTCCAACAGAGCTCTCTCTTTCTCTAGGGTGGTGGGAGAGGTAAAAACAGTTTTGGTCTTACTGTCTGAAGGTATCCTCTCAAAACCCAAACCTAGAGCTACCCCTGCTCTGTCAGCACACATCTTGGTCTTGGCCAAGAGCAAATCCATCCTACCCTTTCCCTCAGTGCATTTGTTTACCACGGAAAGAAGGTATTCATTTTCAGACATGAGGTTTTCAGCTCGCTCTCTAACAGTGCCTAGCTGGTCCTTAAGGGTAATGCAAGTGTCACAAACAGGTTGCACATCCTTAGAACTACCGGCCCTCTCCAATCTAGCCTCTAAATCATGAACATGCTTATCACGTAAATTAATGCTATCGCGTAATAAAGAGCAGTTCATGCAATCAATAATATCATGAGGTCTAGAATCCACCTCCAAAAGCTGCTTCTGTGCAGTCTCAAGCTCAGAGAGAGTTTGTGCATGTACAGAACGCAACTGAGCAAGCTCACTCATGACAACAGAACATGATTCACATTCAGCATCATCAAATTTAGACTTAAGCATGGCATATTCAGTAGAAACAGATTCTAGCCTAAGTCTAAGGTCTTTTCTTTCTCTAGCGGCTTGCACAAGTAATCTATCCTGACCAAGCACTACTTCATTCAGCTCATCTAATTTAATTAGTAGCTGGTCAGATGATAGGTTTACCTCAGATGAGTCAAGCTCATCGCCGCTGTGATCGCTGTCGGCCATGAAGCAAAGGCCGGTGAAGTCACGTCCCTTCTTGTCCTTCTTGTCCTCCTTCTTTGGGGACTCCTCCTCCTCAGAGCTCGACTCCTCAGTTGAGGATGTGTCGATGTCGCTGAGAGCAGCAACAAAGGCTCTGGAAGCGGCCTTGGCTACTTTCTTAGCCATCTTGCCGTGCTTGCCCTTCACAAAGGGCTTCCTCTCCTTTTTGTGGTATTTGGGGCGGTCACTCTCATCTCTCTTTTTGACCTTGGGGCAATTGGCCTTAATGTGAGAGGTGTCGCCACATTCATAGCAACCACTAAAACCACTTCTCCTCTGATCCCGTCTCTCATGATGAAAGCGGGTGAACCTCCGGGCAATGAGAGCAAGCTCGTCATCAGCTAGAGTGTCCACCTGCTCCTTTGTGACGGAGACCAGGGAGGACAAAGCAAAACCATCTGCAAGAACACACGTGCCTGATGTGCTTGGTTCTGAAGTGGTGCCACGGCTAGTGCTAGAAACCAATGCCAATGGTTGTGGCAAAGAGCTTCTGTGCACTGCAAGAGATGCCTTGGCAATCTCTGTGGACTTCAGCTTGCTAAAGAGTTCATCACAGGTTAGAGTGTCATAGCCTGTGGACTCCTCAATGCTGGATATCTTCACTTCCCATATGCTACGGTCAAGAGCATAGAGAAGCTTGATAGCCCTATCGTGATCACTGTAAGCAAGCATCCCGTTGGATCGCAAGTTACTCACTATCGCGTCAAAGCGAGAAAACATGGCATCTACAGATTCACCAGGTGCCTGCACAAACAGCTGATACTGTTGATTGTAGGTGCTTTGGCGCCTGGCCTTAATCTGAGCAGAGCCCTCATGAAAGACAGTGAGTGTTGTCCAAATCTCCCTAGCAGTCCTAAGGTGCTGCACCCTATCGAACTCACTTCTACTCAAACCGATGAACAGTATGTTTCTTGCCTTGGAATTGGCAATATACTGATCCTTCTCAGTCTGAGAGGTGTGAGTCTCAGGGATGGAGTATTGTGAGTCCACAATCTCCCAAATTGCATTTCCTTGGCTTAACAAGTAAGCCTCCATGCGCACCTTCCAGTATGCAAAGTCTATCCCATCGAACAGAGGAATTTTACTGCCTCTGTCCATGTCGCCAACAGATCACAAAACCGGTTAAGGTCAACTGATGATCTTAACCCGCTCTGATACCAATTGTTGGACCGGAAACGGCGACCAGAGGGGGGGGTGAATGGGAGCTTTTAAAATTTCGGGCTAAAAGCTAGCCTTCGGTTTCAGTTCTGTCTTCTGCGGAACAGGCTTCGAACACTACCTTCGAAGATCTGGTTCGGAGGTACTTCGACACCTTCGAACACAGGCTTCGGAGGAGCAAAAGTTCGAAGCCAAGAAGACTTCGCTCCACTTACAACCCTCGAAAATCTACTCTGCTAAGTCAGTGCAGGCTCCGCACACAGGGTGCTTCGAGCAGGCTTCGCACTTCACCCTTCGCAAGAGTGGACAGCCCTCTGAGGACTTCGACCAAGTACTTGGCGACAGCAACTGGTGCTGGGCTTCGTACACGAAGGTCTACACGCACACAAAAAGGACTACGCTAAGGGCTTCGACACAAGAAGCAAAACGGGCCTCGATCAGGGCTTCGCTAGTAAGCTGTAAGGACTGGCCTCAAGTTACACAGAGCGACAGCACACCGAAAAGACACACCTTGCACGAAAAACACCCTTCGCCTCAACAGGCTTCGGTGCACAACAACAGGCGAGGTATGCAACGCGAGCTCAAGCAAAAGCACAGGAAACAGGGCTTCGCCGCTTGAACAAGGAACACAGAAAAAAGAACTCTCTGGATGTATTGCAATCGAAGTGTGGCTACAGGAGCTCAACAGTAAATGCTCAAAGTGTTAAATGTTACCTACCGAGCCCCCATATTTATAGCCCACAGTTCACCCAAAGGAAATGACTACTTTACCCATAGGGTTTACAAAGGATTTGACTCTACAGAACTAAGGGGTACATAAGGTAGTCCACCTTTATTCTGGAGGCTTCTCTGTCAGCTTTGCAGAGGGGACAGTGTCAGCCTTTTACAGAACAGACAGTGTCAGCCTTTGTAGTCTTTGACTTTCTGCAGCCTCCCTTCGCACGCGAGGGTGCGGTAGCTTCGGTGAGAAGCCTGAAGCCAGATGGCCTTCGCTTCACCGAAGTCAGTCTCCGATACACTGACGGTTTTGAGCCGAAGCCGTCAAAGCTCCTTGGGCCTTCGCACCAACACCTCCGGAGTGGACCACCACGGCTTCACAGCTTCACCCAGCTCGAACTCCGTCAGTCCGTGTACCGAAGCCATGCAGGTCGAAGCACCTCAAGTCATCCTCACTCCGAAGCCCCACCTTCGGAGTACCACCCTTCGAAGTCCCTCCTTCGTCCAAGGCCTCCGCATGAAGCATTCCATGAGCACTTCGTCGCAGTGTCTCTCCTCGAGCACACTCCTCGACGAGCCTCACCCGGACCATGCCTTCGATGCACCTTGACTTCTGAGACCTTCGTCGGGCACCTTCGAATGTCTCCCTCCGGAGCACACTTCGAACACCTTGCCTCCGCAGAGGACTTGTTCCATCCAACTCCGAAGTCACTCCACCCGGAGTACCTTCGAAGTGCCTCACCTCCGAGGACTTTGTCTCGGAGTACCTTCAGCCGGAGCCATGCTCCGCATTCTCTGCCTTCACCTGGCACGTCTTGACCCGAGGACCGACCCGGACCACCTTCGCAGCCACCGTGACGGAGCTCCCCGCTCCCCTGGCATCAGGCCTCCCGCTTGACCCAGGTTCACCTGGCTCGAACCTTGTCCGTCGCCTCCGAAGTCCCTGTGCACCAACGACAAGCAGACAAGTGTATCCAGTACTCCGGAGACCTCTTCGGGTTAGCAACCTCCGGCACACACTCCGGTGTACCGCCCAAAGTACCGAAGCCTTCGGTACGAACCCAGTCATCGCGTACTGTCGGACCCCTCCGACGAGCACACTCCGCTGCACAGCTGCAGCAAGCAAACACCGAACACACTTCGGTGAAACCACCTCCGAACACCCTTCGGAGGTACCACCTCCGAGGCCCCTTCGGAGGTACCCTTCGAACAGAGGGTAAAAAGCCTGTCAATCACTCATCACAAAACACCGAAACCAACCCTTGGTTTCTCAGAGTTTCGATCTGCTAGTCAGGTTGAGCTCTATGGACCTCATCCGAGGATTGCCCAAGCTTAAGATGGAGAAGGATCTAGTTTGTCATCCCTGTCGTCATGGGAAAATGGTTGCCGCTTCTCACTCACCTGTGACTCAGGTGATGACTTCGTATCCGGGCGAGCTCTTACACTTGGACACTGTTGGTCCAGCTCGGGTACGCTCAGTCGGTGGGAAGTGGTACGCACTTGTCATTGTTGACGACTTCTCTCGATTCTCGTGGGTTTTCTTTTTGGAGTGTAAGTATGAAACTTTTCAGTTTGTTCATGATCTGATTTTGAAGCTGAAAAATGAGAACAATGGTCGGATGCAAGCAATTCGCTTCGACAACGGCTCTGAGTTCAAGAACTCTCAGTTCGTCAGCTTCTGTAGTGATCAAGGTCTTGACCATCAGTTTTCTTCTCCTTATACTCCCCCACAGAATGGCGTTGTGGAACGAAAGAACCGCACGCTAGTCGAGATGGCCAGGATGATGCTCGATGAGCACAGGACTCCTAGGCGATTTTGGGCTGAAGCCATGAACACGGCTTGCTATCTGGCCAACCGCATTTTTCTTCGAGCTTACTTAGGTAAGACTTCGTATGAGTTGCGGTTTGGCAGACAGCCCAAGGTGAGTCACTTGCGAGCATTTGTCTGCAAGTGCTTTGTGCTCAAGAAGGGAGGGCATTTGGACAAGTTTGAGTCTCGTTGCTGGGATGGTGTTTTTCTTGGTTATGCATTGCATTCTCAAGGTTTCCGTGTTTGGAAACTCGAAACCCAGCAGCTTGTCGAGACTTGCGAAGTTTCATTTGATGAGTCCTTGCCTTCTTTAACTCCTTCTTTTGAGCCTTCTGGTGATGATGAGCTCGGAGAGTCCATCTTCGAGGAAGATGAGGATACTCCAGCTGCTGATGAGGGTGGGCCTTCTGCACCCCCTGCAGAGCCCACACCTTCTGAGACTTCGACTGAGGATGAGGGCGGACTTCTGATCACTTCTTCCACTACGATCGAGCCCCCTCAGTCGAATCCAGAGGTGCCAGCTGCTAACTCTGGTGAGGTGACTTCAGATCACCAAGGATCCCGAGCAGTTCAGCGTGATCACCCCTTAGAGCTCATCATCGGTGATTTGATTGAGAGAACCTTGCGTTCATCTGGTAATTCTCTTGCTGTGTTTGCAGAATCTGCTTTTGTTGCATCTTTTGAGCCCAGAGACGTTTCTCATGCTCTTTCTGATTCTAATTGGATTAACGCTACGCAAGAAGAGCTTGAAAATTTTGTCCGTAATCGGGTTTGGACACTAGTTGAGCCGCCACCAGGATGCAACCCCATAGGCACCAAGTGGGTGTTCAAGAACAAACAAGGTGAAGATGGGCTTGTGGTGCGCAACAAAGCTCGACTAGTTGCCCAGGGTTTTTGCCAAAAAGAGGGTATTGATTTTGAAGAAACTTTCGCCCCTGTTGCCCGTCTTGAGTCTATTCGCATTCTTTTAGCTTTTGCCGCTTCGAAGGGTTTTAAGCTTTTTCAAATGGACGTTAAGAGTGCTTTTCTGAACGGGTTCACAGAGGAGGAAGTTTATGTTAGGCAGCCCCCCAGTTTTGAGAACCCTAAGTTTCCTCGACATGTTTTAAGTTGCAAAAAGCTTTATACGGGTTGAAGCAAGCCCCCAGGGCTTGGTATGACCGGTTGAAGCAATTTTTGTTGGGGAAGGGCTTTGTGATGGGTTCGGTGGATAAAACTCTTTTCTTGCTCAGAGATGCTTCATATTTTTTAGTTGCTCAGATTTACGTGGACGATATTATTTTTGGCGGTACTACTAATGATCTTGTGTCCAAGTTTTCTGAGCAGATGCACAGTGAGTTTGAGATGAGCCTCATGGGTGAGCTCAAGTACTTCTTAGGGCTCCAGATCAAGCAGACCAAGGACAGCACCTTCATCCACCAAGGTAAGTACACTTGCGACAGGCTTAAGAAATTTGACTTTGGCGGTGAATTGAAGCCGCAGATGACCCCGATGGGCACATCTGGGGGTCTGGACAAGGATGAGAGCGGTGTCAAAGTCAACGAGAGGGAGTTTCGAGGGATGATCGGTTCGCTGCTGTACTTGACAGCAACAAGACTGGACATCAAGTTCGTCGTGGGACTTTGCGCGCGTTTTCAGTCTTCACCACGCGCGTCTCATCGACAGGCTGTCAAGCGCATCTTCAGGTATCTCACTTATGCGCCTGATCTTGGTCTTTTCAATTCAGCTTCATCATCTCTCGATTTATCTGGCTTTTCGGATGCCGATTTTGGTGGGTGTCGGTTGGATCGCAAGTCGACTTCCGGTACTTGCCAGTTTCTTGGTTCGTCTCTTGTCTCTTGGTCTTCTCGAAAGCAATCTGGAGTTGCTCTTTCGACCACTGAGGCTGAGTATGTAGCTGCTGCTAGCTGCTGCTCACAGTTGGATTGGATGATTTCCACTCTACGAGATTTTGTGTTGTTCTTTCCTACCAGAGTTCCATTGTTTTGCGACAGCACCAGTGCAATTAGTGTAGGGAAAAACCCTTGTCTCCATTCAAAAACCAAACACATTGATGTGCGCTTTCATTTTCTGCGGGATCAATATGAGAAAGGTGTCATTGACCTTGTTCATGTTGATACCCATCATCAATTGGCTGATATTTTCACCAAACCCCTAGATCAGTCTACCTTTGAGCGTTTACGAGGGGATTTGGGTGTTGTGTATCCTTTCTAGGATATTTTGCGTCAGTTTTCTTTCTTCTTTACTCTTTTCTTGAGTCTTTTTGTGTGTGTTCATATCTTACATATTCACATATCACACTTTAGAGCTGCTTCTGTTATATGATTGAACTACTTTACTTATTCTAGCATGTACATGCTTTTGGATACTTGTCATTGATCATGCTTTGGTTCAGTTCACTTAATATATCTGATATCTGTCATATGCATGACCTTTATGCTTTAAAACTTGAAAAATGGTTACCATTGCTTCTGGTAACTAGCATGTGTAGGCTGAATGTTTTTGCTATCTGATACATACCTTGTAGCTCGCTCCTTACTTAGATGCAAATATGCAACTTGGACATCTTTACGCTTTTGAACATGGAAAATGTGCTATAAAATAAAGAAAAATCAGAAAAATGAAAATTCCATGCCTTTTTATGCTTAAAATTGAAAAGATCCAGGTGGGTTTGTCCTGTCGCATTGCATTGTTCTGGACTGCGTACCATAGCACTTTGGTATGAACTAGGACACTGTAGTGTATGCCAAGACCCATGTCTTAATCTTCTGATGGTCCAGTTCTGGCCTAGGCTTGACTTGGTCGGTCAGCATAAGGTTTGACATACAAATAACCCCTGGTAAAAAATTAAAAAGGAAAAATAAAAAGCCTGAAAATTGAAATGATAACAAGTTTGCTAAAGCACTTTGTTTTGGATAATGCTTATCTTGGTAGATATCTGTTAGCCTCTACATCTCATGTTTTTACCTTGCTTGTCAACTAGAAAATGTGGTGATGCTTTTGTTTGCAGAAACTGAAAAATGCGTGCTAATGACTTTCTTTAGATATCATCTGTTGCACTGATCATGCAATGTATCGTTAACAGTATGACTTTTGCTGTATCTGTTAGATGTTGTAATTGCAGTCAATCATATCCGAGAAGCATGCTTTATTCACTCCACCTGCACTCCAGTTACATTCATTGCATTTCAGGGGAGTCTGTGTCTCTGTTGAGTGCTTGATGAGTTCACTTGTCAACAAGGGGGAGAAAATTTGGGATCAGAGTTTAAGGGGGAGTTCTTACTCTGTTGATATCCTTGTTGTTCTGAAATCGCACTCATTTTGAGCTTTTACGTTTTGGTTAACTATAATGACCACTTCTTGCTTTTGTTCGGCTTTTGGTCATTAAGGTTAAACTTTTACCTTATTTTCTTCTTCTTTGTTTTTTCTTGTGCTTTGTTTTCATTTTTCCACATTTGCTTGCAGGTGCTGAAGAGCTGAAGAAGAGGAGTGTTGACAATGCACTCATCAAGGGGGAGATTGAGGAGCCATGCTGAATAGCGTGGGCCTCATGGCTCAAGAAGTGATGAGTCATTGTCAACGATAGTCAAAGAGGACAAAAGAAGAAGAGATCTGCTATTTCATGGGCCGCGTGTGACTCAGGTACACGGGCAGCGAGCGACTGTCGGGCAGAGGAGGCTGCGAAGTCGGGCTGGCCCAATCCGGGTACATGGGCCAGAACTATCATTTTGAGCTTTTACGTTTTGGTTAACTATAATGACCACTTCTTGCTTTTGTTCGGCTTTTGGTCATTAAGGTTAAACTTTTACCTTATTTTCTTCTTCTTTGTTTTTTCTTGTGCTTTGTTTTCATTTTTCCACATTTGCTTGCAGGTGCTGAAGAGCTGAAGAAGAGGAGTGTTGACAATGCACTCATCACGGGGGAGATTGAGGAGCCATGCTGAATAGCGTGGGCCTCATGGCTCAAGAAGTGATGAGTCATTGTCAACGATAGTCAAAGAGGACAAAAGAAGAAGAGATCTGCTATTTCATGGGCCGCGTGTGACTCAGGTACACGGGCAGCGAGCGACTGTCGGGCAGAGGAGGCTGCGAAGTCGGGCTGGCCCAATCCGGGTACATGGGCCAGAACCAGTAGAAGACCCACTGGGCTGTTGACCAGTGTTGACTCAGGTACACGGGCGGTGAGTGATTGCCGGGCTGAGAGAGCTGCGGAATCGGGCCGGCCCAATCCGGGTACCTGGTGCAAAGTCGGTGGAGGCTTTGTCAGTTTCGGCGCAAAACTGACGACCGTCGATCTTGTATCCGACTGTCCAGAAGAGAAGCCGTAGTCGCTAGGAAAGCTTAGCTTCTGGATAAGTCATCTGTAACTCTAGGCCCACAGTCAGTCAGTCGTGTCTGTAAAAATTCCTAAGGGCAGTAGAGTCTTTTCCTTTATTCCTGCGTCTGTAAAAAACCCTAAGGGGCTGGTGGAATATTCCTAGTGTTGGGCAGCCTATAAATAGGACCCCAATCCCTAGGGTTAGGACACCCTTTTGGCTGAAATCAATACTACTCCTTTGGGTCATTTTGTCTCTTGCACCTTCTCTTTCCTTTCTTGTTCATGTGTGCACCGCCAGGCTAGTTGTTGTTGTTCATCAATTTGTTCCCTGCTGTTGCATGATTCTATTCCTTCTGTTTCGTGTGTAGCATCCCATTTAATGGCCTTGCAGTTTTCGGTTTGCTCACAACGATTTTATTCCTGGTTTTGAGTGCTTCGGATTGCTTCTGTTGCGTGTGTTCTTCACGCAAGTAGTACTAGTTCTTGCTATTGCAAGTAGTACTACTACACTGTAGCGATAGTACACTAGTACCGGCTTTTTGCTTTTACTACTCAACTTTTTGATCGAGTTGACAGGACTAAAGTCCCTTTTCTGGCTGTTCTCTGGCGAAGCCCCTTCTCTGTTCGAAGCCCCTCAGCTCCGTGAGGTAGGCTTCGATCTAACATCTTCGAAGGCTTCGCTTGAACTTCGGCTTCATTTTTGTGTTGTGTCTCTAGCTTCGCAGAACACTTTGCACTCTGTCAGCTTCACATACTTCGATAGTCTCTGCGAAGGTATTCTCAGTCATGAGCTGTTCGAAGTCGATACTTCGTCAGGCTTCAGAGTTAGCTTCGAAACTAATTTCACTGATAGACTTTGCTTAGTGTTTGCTGCTGTCTGTGTCAAAGGTCTTGATGCGTTTGTTCGAAGGTAAAGTGTAGGCTTCGAATTTGGTTTCTCTGTCGTGTGACAGGCTTCGCTACTCCTTCGAAGGTTGTCTTTCTGTGCAACGTGTTCGAAGGTTTGTTCGAAGGTTGTACCTCGAAGTACTTTGATCGAAGCAAGCTTCGTTACCTTCGTACGTTGCTTCAAAGCATACTTCACCTTCTCCTCTTGAGATAGGCTAGATCAACTTAACCTTCAGCACGTATCTGTCATCCTTCGTCAATCATCTCCGAAGCAGGCTTCGACCAGCGAAGCAGGCTTCGACCTCCAAAGCAGACCTCGACTGGCGAAGCAGGCTTCGCCGAGTTTCGAACAGGAGACAGATTTGAACAGGTAACTTCTCTTCTCACCCATAGTGCACCTAGATTGCTTTACTGAGATTTGTCTAGCCATGACTTGAGTATTCTGTCTATCTGTCTAGTAGCACTGCTTTTGTGTTTCTCGGTTTTATCAACAGTTGCTTCTAGGCTAGATACCTTTAGACTTAGGCTATATGTTCATTCTTTGATATTTAGTCTTTAGAGGTGCGTTGGGGATTGGGAGCAGGCCATTGATTCGAAAGAATTTTTAGGCGCCCATTCACCCCCCCTTCTGGTCGCTACTTTCGGTCCTACACCACCTCCGGCGCAGCGAGGAAATCCTCTTCGACGTCGTCGACGCCCCGTACGCCTACAACGCCATCTTCGGGAGGGGGATGCTCAACCGCTTCGGAGCCATCGCTCACCCTAACTATCTATGCCTCAAGATGCCATCTCCAGGAGGGGTGCTGTCGGTCCTAGGCGACCAGGCAGCAGCTCGTCGGGTCGAATACAGCCACTCGGCGCCGCTGGAACCACGCCAGATCCACAGTGTCCGCGAAGGATTAGAGGGAATCACCCTGCCCGGCGCTGGAGACTCTGTACCGAAGGGGCGCCCGGTCAAGCCTCTCCCGAAGGGGGAGGTCATCACGAAGATCTTGATCCAGGATGGGAAGGAGTACCCGGTCCGGTTCGAAGGGTCCCTAGAGCCGAAGGTGTCGGAGCAACTCGAGGAGGTCATCCGCAACAACCTAGACATCTTCGCATGGTCCGACGAGGATATACCAGGCGTTGACCGCTCAATTATCGAGCATTCCCTAGCGGTCGACCCTAAGGCTCGGCCAGTGCGCAGGGGCTCCGAAAGCTCTTCGTCGAACAGGCAGAGCTTGCCAAGGCCGAGACTGAGAAGCTGCTTCGAGCGGGGGTCATACGAGAAGTGAGTCACACTGAGTGGTTGTCTAATCCAGTGTTTGTCCAGAAGAAAACATCTGGCAAATGGCGCATGTGTATCGACTTCACTTCTATGAATAAAGCTTTCCCTCGTGACCAATACCCCATGCCTCGTATTGATCAGTTAGTCGATTCCACTACCGGTGCTGAGCTCCTCAGTTTCCTCGACGCCTATTCGGGATACCACCAGATCTGGATAAAGCCCGAAGATCAGGTCAAGACAAGCTTCGTTACCCCTTCGGGAGTGTTTTGCTACGTTTGAATGCCTTTCGGTCTCCGCAATGCCAGAGCTACTTTCTTGAGACAGATATCAAGGCTCTGGGCCATCAGATAGGCCATAACATCGAAGCATATATGGATGATATTGTCATTAAAAGTACCACCAAGGATCGCCATAGTGCAGACATAGCTGAGACCTTCGACAGCCTTCGGTGGTGTGGAATCTGCCTTAATCCGGAAAAATGCATCTTCGGAGCGCGCGCTGGGAAGCTGCTCGGATATCTGGTCTCTAGCCGAGGTATCGAAGCCAGCCCAATGCAAGTCAGTGCATTGCAGAACATGTCTCCTCCCCGGAATTTGAAGCAAGCGCAGAAGCTAGCCGGGCGCCTAGCCGCTCTTGGCTGATTTCTGGCGAGATCGGCCGAAAAAAGCTTGCCCATTTTCAAGGCGCTGCGGGGCTCTAAAGATTTTGAATGGACCCCCGAATGTCAAGAATGCTTCGATCAACTAAAGGAGTACCTCTCCGGCCTCGTGGCCCTCGCCACACCTCGGGCCAGCAGTCCTCTTCTGATCTACCTCGCCGCCTCCGGCAGCGCGGCAAGCGCGGCCTTGGTCCAAAAAGAAGACCTCGCCGGGAAGCTGGTGCAACGACCGGTCTACTTCGTATCCGAAGCCCTCCTCAGAGCGAAAATGCGATACTCCGAGCTCGAGAATGTGGCGTACGCTCTCGTCATGGCTTCCCGGAAACTTCGACACTACTTCTTGGCCCACGATATCATTATTCCAACCGCATACCCACTGGGCGACATGTTCCGAAACAAGGATGCCACCGGACGCATTGGGAAGTGGGCGGTGGAACTGGCCCCGTTCGAGATCTCCTTCGTTGCCCGAACCGCCGTCAAGTCTAAAATCCTCACTGACTTCATGGCCGAATGGACGCCTGCGGCTGACCACGCCGATACCACAACAAGCGAGGGAGTCTGGACCGTTGTTGGCGCAAATGTTACGCCAACAGGTTCTCTGAAATCAAGAACGGACAAACAGGAAGTTCGTGCTTTAGGACTACTTTGAGCCTCCGAGATGGATAATAGCTCAAGTGGTCCGAATAAGTGTAAATGAACAACTTGTTCTGGATCCTCTTTACAAGGTACAATGGGGGGTATTTATAGGGGAAAAAGCATAAGGAAAAGACCTATTTACCCCTAGATTACAACCGACATAGTGGAAACTATCCGGTATTATGAACAAGGTTATACACGGTAAAGTACTGCAAGATAGATGGATAAGCTCGACATCCAATCAATCATGTCCTTCGGCTTCGAGGCCTCCATCTTCCCTTCGGAGGGTTCTCCAGGGCTTCGCACCGTAGCACCCTCCGGTCGTGGCGACGCATGCTTCGAACAACAGTCCGCCAGCTTCGGAGTCCTCATCAGCCTTTGAAGGGTTAATCTTTAAGTCTTGGAAATGGAGTAATTTCCCCCAATAGTAGCCCCTCGAATATGCCTTTCTGTAGTTAACCTGTTTAGAAAGAAGGCAGTATACGGAAAGAACATTTCTACTTTCTGAGACTTAAAGAAGATTTGGGGATGCTGCGACTTAGCCGAGGATTTTGAGCCCAACGCGTTCGAACCTCCCCCTTCGAGTTCTTGACATAGTGGGAACGCACGTTGGGAAGGTAACGGTTTCGGAGTGCGAACATCGTGGAGCACCGTTAGAAGTAACCGTTACAGCGCAAGTAGTCGTTACCCTCTGCAAAAAAGGTAACGGCCGTTTTTTACAGCGGTTGTACGCCGTTCCAATTACCGGACCCACTTGTCGGTGACGGAAGCTGAACCTGCAATGTGAAAACAATCGAAGAGTAGTACTGGTCGCGTGGTTATAAAAGGGGGAGACGGAGATTAACCGAGTGTTGGGGGAGATAATCCCGACAGCCGAAGCGGGACCCCCAACTAGGGGGCCCAATGCCCGACGTCGAAAGGACCGAGACCTGCGGGGACAGAAGCCGGAGGCTCCCGGAGGCTCCGAGACCCCCCGGAGACCGCCCTCCGATAGAAGAACGTCGGAGGCCGCCCTCCGGGAGAAGGATGCCAGAGGCCACCCTCCGGGAGAAGGATCCCGGAGGCCGCCCTCCGAGGGAAGATTGCTGGGGGCCATCCCCCGGCTCGCAACAGTGAAGCCGGAAGGAACGTTGGCGAAAGAAAGAAGAATAAGTGTACTAGGGGACAGGATCGCGATCCTCTGGACCGTGTCGGGTGGTGCAGGAGATCGCGATACGGATGATACGGTGTCAGAGTCGAATCTTCTTGTCTGTACTGTGTATAGTCCGTTTTGTCTCTACTACCGACCGAGGCCTGGCCACTTGGCAGCTGGTGGTCCAGAAGCGCTCGACCTGTCGGGTAGGGCACCCTATAAATGCCCCTGAACTGTAGTTGTAAGGGCAAGCTCAAGGAGCATTGAATACACTATCCTCGTTTCCACCAAGAAAACCTGCTGGTCCGATCCGTCGTTCCAACAGTTGGCGCAGTCCGTGGGGACCTTAGTCCAAGAAGCTATCGTCCTCTACACCCACTCACCAAAGAATGTCAAGTCGAAAGGGAGCAAGCGCGGTTCCCCCGCGCCGGTCAGCCCGCACCGCCGTGGTCGAGCCCGCCGTGATCCCCGACCCCGGCCCTTCGGTCCCTGCCGATACGCCGGTCGGGGGGCCCTCCCTGGAGCCAGCCGGATGCCGGAAGGGACGCCCGAGGCCGGAGGCCCTGCCGGCATACCTGAGCCAACCTTCGTCAACCTGGCGGGGGTGCCGGAGGTACCGCCGGAGCAGCACGCTCCAACCGGACCCCTGGTGGTGTCCCTTCGGACTGACTACGCCCGCTCACGGGACCCCGACACCGCTTCAGGAGGAAGCGGGAGTCAAGCCGATGCCCTGGCCGCTGAGAACGCCCGGCTGAAGGTAGAACTGGCCTTGTGGCGCCAGGAGGCGTCGCTCCGCCCTCCGGAGCCCCTCCGCGCCGCAAAAGCTATGGCCGTGGCGCTAAGCGACGATGAAGATCCAGAGGACGAAGAGAACCCGTCATATGACGAGGAGTCCCCCTTGCATCCGGACCTTCAGAGGGTGCGCTTCAGCTCGAAGTTTCACACCGCCAAGCTCCCCAAGTACTCCGGAGACTCCGACCCTGGGGAGTTCTCCCGCTTCTACGCCCTGGCCATAGAGGCGTCCGGAGGAAGCCGTGACACCATGGCTAAATGCTTCCCCCTGGCACTCGAAGGGATCGCCCTCCGGTGGTTCTGGTCGCTCCGACCCGGGACCATTCATTCGTGGGAGCAGCTGAGGAAGAAGTTCGTCAACAACTTCCAAGGAACCTTCGTGGCCCCCATGTCCACCGGGAGCCTCTTCCAAGTGAAGCAACAGCCCGGGGAAACTTTGCGGTAGTACTCTCAGCGCTTTACGCACACCAAGGCCCAGATCAAGGGGCTTTCGGCTTCCTCCATCATCGACGCGGCCCGAGAGGGCGTCACCCACCCGGGTCTCCTCGATAAGCTCCACCGAAAGCCTATCTCTTCAGTGGCACAACTCATGATGTACTTCGAAGAGTACGCCCGGTCCGAAGAGTGCCAGATGCGCCGGCAAGCGATGGTAGCCCCCGTCCGGGCCCCGAGCGCCAGGGCGTATGAAGCCCCCCCGATCCTCGCCGGGGCGCACGCCATGCTTCCGACTTCCACCGCCAGGAGCCCGGTCGGCAGGATCCCATCCATCGAGACTCTCGGCGAGGCTGAAAGCACCTTCGGGGAGGGAAGTCCTCAGTATTACCCCGCAAGCCCCCGCCAAGCACCTGCACACGCCCGGCGGAAGCCACCCAGCAGGAGCCAAGCATCCACCCCGAGCGCTTTCCAGGGAAGCCTTTTACTGCAGCATCCATGGCGAGAACCGGAGCCACGACACCGACTCCTATCGGACCATACTCGCCCTTCGCAGCGACTACCTCGAGCGCAGTGCCGGCCGCGGCTCCACCGACAGGGGGGTCGCTACCCCTCGCCCCGAAGCGGTCCAGGTAGTTGGGCGCCGCGAGGAGCCAGAGGCCCCGATCCCGGTCTCGGAGTACGGCGGAGCCCCGGCCCCCAAGCTCGAAGGTGCCCCAGACCGGGGGAAGCGAGTGGTCCTCCCCATATCTGGAGGGGGAGCCTTGGGGGCTCTTTCCAAGTGGCAGCGCCGAGACTACGTTCGGGAGGTCAGGCATATCGGCACGTCCGGCCCCTCGACCCTCCCAGAGTGGTCTCATGTCCCCATCACCTTCACCGCCGAAGACGCCTCCGGAGTCAAATTCCCGCACGCCGACCCCCTCATCATTTCAGCAGACATCGCCGGAGCTGAGGTGCGTCGTATACTGGTCGACGGGGGGAGTTCCGCTGACATCATCTTCGTGCAGGCCTTCGATCAGCTATGCCTGTCGCGCAAGCACCTACTGCCAGCTTCGCGCCCGCTCCAAGGCTTCGCAGGCCCCCCGCTGGATGCCCTGGGCCAGGTTCTGTTGGAGGTGACCTTCGGCGACTCCCCCCTGCAGCGCCGCGAAGAAATTCTGTTCGACGTAGTCGATGCCCCGTACGCCTACAACGCTATCTTCGGGAGGGGGATCCTCAATTGCTTCGGAGCCGTCGCGCACCACAACTACCTCTGCCTCAAGATGCCGACTCTCGGGTGGGTGCTGTCAATCCTGGGTGACCAGGCCGCGGCCCGCCGGGTCAAGTACGGCCATTCAGCACCGTTGGAGCCACAGTAAATTCACAGTGTCCGTGAGGGCGCCGAAGGAGCCGGCCTCGCAGGAAGCGAGGACCTCGGGTAGAAGGGCCGCCCCGCCAAGCGCCTCCGGGAGAAGAATGCCGGAGGACGCCCTCCGGGAGAAGAACGCCGGAGGCCACCCTCCGGGAGAAGGATGTCGGAGGCCGCCCTCCGGGAGAAGAATAAGTGTACTAGGGGACAGGATCGCGATCCTCTGGACCGTGTCGGGCGGTGTAGGAGATCGCGATATGGATGATACGGTGTCAGAGTCAAATCTTCTTGTCTGTACTGTGTATAGTCCGTTTTGTCTGTACTACCGACCGAGGCCTGGCCACTTGGCAGCTGGTGGTCCAGAAGCGCTCGACCTGTCGGGTAAGGCACCCTATAAATGCCCCTCAACTGTAGTTGTAAGGGCAAGCTCAAGGAGCATTGAATACACTATCCTCGTTTCCACCAAGAAAACCTGCTGGTCCGATCCGTCGTTCCAACACCGAGATTTTTTACCGCATTCATCACCTGCGATTCACCTTTCCCCCAATCCTCCAAACTCTTGAACACTCGAGCACGATGGCGAGAACTAGCCACACCACGCCTGCGGCGGCCAACACCCTGGCGCAGAGGCAGGCGTGGGCCGCTTCGGCAGCAGCGGCAATGGCCGGGGCTCCGAGCGGTGCCTGGCCCAAGAATCCTCGGGCGCTCCGTCCGCCCTCCAAGAAGAAGATTGCCCAAAGCTTCATCATCGACCAATCCTTGAGCACCGCCGAGTCCATTGAAGAAGCGATGGACGGAAAGTTGGGCGCTGGGCTGAGGACCCGAGTCCCCGGGACGGAGTCGACTCCAAGGCCGCGGAGCGGAGAGGTGGTGGTCTTCGAAGCATTCTTCGAAGCAGGCCTGGGGCTGCCAGCTGTGGATTTCTTGGCAGAGGTGTTGGACTTGTTCCATATCACCCTGCCTCAGCTGTCCCCCAACGCCATCACCCGCTTGGCCATCTTCGAATGGGCGCTCCGGCCGGAGGGGTGCGAAGGACGCTCCGAAATCTTCGCCGCAACCCACGAAGCCATATGCCAACCGAAGCCACAAGACGGGCCAGGGGACTCCAAGGTGACGATAGCCTTCGGCAGCGTCAATTTCTAGCTGCGGAGGGAGCATGCCCTCCACTTCCCTGCAAAAGCTATAAACGACAGGTGGTACACAAACTGGATACTTCGGTGGTTTTATGCCAGTCGGAGAGGACTCCCCTCTCGCTGGTCCTCTCCAGGAGATCTGGTTCCGGAAGGAAGCGGACATCTCTCCGAACCCTAGCCTGCTCTCGACGAGGCTAGGGTTGCTCACTTCGGTGGCTCGTCGTATGAGCATGCATGACCTGGCTGAGGAGTTCGTCACCCTTCGGATCCCTCCCCTCGGAGCCAACTGGCCGATCGTGTTCCCACAAGCCTCGGAGGGGGACCTCCGAAACTTAGGTAAACCTTCTCCTTGCTGCATCATATTTAAATGAAGAAATCAATTATACTCATATTCTCATACCTTTTTCCTTTCAGCGGCGCCTCTGGCATTGGCTCCGGAGGACATAGTTCAGGCCACCGAACGAGTTCTCGGAGCCCCTTCGGTGGCCGAGAGGCAAAGAAGGTTGGAGCTGGTGGGGAGCTGGGAGCGATCCAACAGAGTGTGGAGAGCTCTCGGCATGGAGCCCACGAATCTTCCTGACTTCGCCCCGACCGGAGCGGTTGGCCGTAAAAGGAAAGCCACTGTCGAGCCCTCCAAGAAGGCCGGCAAGCAGCCACTTCGGAAGAAGAAGGTAGCGAAGCAACCTTCGCAGTTGGCGGCTACCTCGTCTGCTTCTTCGCCGGGTGCGCAAAGCTCAGCCTCCGAAGCCTACCTCCTGGATGACGAAGATATAGGGGAAGTCCCCCCTAACGCCTCCGTCGGGGAGGTGGTAAGTGTGACACCGACTGCTCCTCCTGCGCCCGCCGTCATGTAGGTGGAGTCAGACTTCCCTACTCCCATCTTGCCCGCACCCGAGGCGGTCCCTGCGGAGGCCGTGGCTCCGACGGGAAATGTTGAGGGCAGGACCTCGGGAGATGACTTCGCCGACATCCTCCAGATGTACGAAGTCTTGGAGCATCCAGCAATCCTTCCCCACGAAGCTCCCGGAGGTTCTTTCCGAAGCTCTTCCTTTTTTGCTTAATACCTGCGTGCTGTCTGTGAAAACATGCTTATTAATTTTGTTATTAAAATAGGTACCTCTTCGGGTGCTGATGCTTTGGTGGCGTTCGAAGCCCCTGCGTCTTCGGAGGGTGCCATTCGAGCGGACCCCTCCGCGCCTCTGGAGGCTCCAAATTTGGCGGCGGAGAATGTGTCTTTCGGGGCGGACGACGTGCTTGCCGGGACGGAGTTAGCGACGGAGGTCACTCCTGTAGTGGCCGCCTCGACCACCGAGGTTGCCTCCACCGCTGCGGTTCTGGTCGAAGAGGTGGTTGCCGATGGTCGGAGTACTCCTGCTTCACCCTCCTTCGTACCGAGGAGGGGCAAGAGTATTTCTAGCCTCGGTCTTCTTCCTGGCCAGGCCGCACCCTCCGTTGGCAATTCGGAGGATGAGGCCGCAGTGGATGATGCTCAAGCTTTGTCTTGGCTTCCTCTGCTGGCTCCGTTCCTGGAGCACCGGAGTGGCCTCCGAAGACTCATGGAGCCCCTGGCTGAGAGAAGCCAGGACATTGCTAATTCGGAGTTGATCTCTGTCTTGAGCGAGGCCAGGGCTTCGGCACTCAACATGGCCCTCGAAAGGGCCGCCCTTCAGGTATGAAAAAGACACCATAGCTACTTCGCATTAGTGGTCATAAATACTTCAGTACTTACTTAGTTCTTTTTGCAGCAATTTGTCCTTGCTAGAGCGGCAGCGACTTCCAACGAGGTCGAAGTTAATCGACTTAAACGGAAGGTAACTACCCTCCAGACGGCCCTTAATGACTCCACCGGGAGATCCCTCAGGCTGGAGGAAGAAGTCTTGGACGAACGGAGGGCTAGGGCGGCGTCTGACGAAGCCCTCGGAGCCCTCCATTCATCTGCCCAGGAGGTCGAGGCCGAGCGCGTTGTCCTTCGAGCGGAGGTTGAAAGACTCCGCCAGGAGGCCGCTACCTCAAGTGCGCAGCTGGTGGAGCTTCAGGGGGCTCTTAGCCAGGCGATTGCCCTCAAGAGTTCTTTGATGCTCCGAGTGGCCGAAGTGGGTGCGACTGCTGTAGGCTCGGAAGCAGCGGAGAAGAAGAACTCTAGTACTGCGGATCGTACCTTGGAAGCCCTTCAGGGTACGCTGGAGTACTTCGGCACCATGTGCCCTTCGTCTTCTACTGCGACCCACGAGCCCCTTGACCGGAAGCTGACGAGGATCTAGGTCGCTTCGTCGTTGATGAAGAACTCCGGTATTCGGTACGGGGAGATCTCCGGACAATGTGCTGGTATCGGGTTTCTTCGTCATCTTGAATACCTTCGGATCCCCCTTGGCTCAGTCGGAAGTTCGTCTCCTGGAGGCTTTGCGGATGACGACTTGCTGCGGCCATCTTCGGAGGTGGCTTCGCCCTGTGAAGCCTTCCGGTCGACCTGGAAGACGGACCATACGGCCGCAGCTAAGGCCTGGATTGACGAGGCCCGTCGGCAGAAGCAAGCGCAAACAAAGCCACCACTTCCTGCTTCGCCAGCCCCTTCGGTTCCTGCTCCGCCGACCGACCCATAGGTCTAGCTGCTTAGGACTGCTATGTATATGAAGCCTTGTAAACCCTGCTTTTATTAATGAAAAAGTTATAAACGGGAACTTGTCTTGGGTGTTCTGCTCTTTTTTAGGTTTTGTCATGCCCTTCGAGCCCTGACTTCGAACTTCTGGAAATTACCGACGAGCTCCGAAAGGAGTGGGCAAACCTCGAGGGTTTGAGGCCTTACCGCCGCTCCCGCTTTTCTGTTCCTCACGGAGACGGGGGGAGATCACCCTTGAAGTTCGAAGGGACGTCTTAGCTTATATTAAAGAGGAAGAGAAGACGGAGGGGTCCTCATCTTCCGAACCTATTGACTAGTCCGACTCAGAGTACCGAGCTGAAGACCCTGCGGAGGCTGACTCCGAAAGGCTCCTGACATGGGCTGAGCTTCAAGAGGAGCAGAGGAAACTGCGAGGCTCGAAGAAGAAGAGAAGCACCCGGGCTAAAAGGACGACTTCGGTGGCTTTGAGCTCCGAAGGGCAAAGTAGCCGTAGGGGTAGCTCTAGGGGCCGAAAGGGTCTCCGATTTTATTTAGGCTTAGACACAAATTTCTCTTGATGTACCATCATAATGATTTAACGTGAAATGCTTCGAAAGTATGCTGTGTGACTCGTACCCTCCGACCCCCCTTGTGGGTGGCAGAGCCTTTACCATAGAAAAGGGTTCGCTAGGCACAATGACTGTCCGAACACTTGCATGCTTCGAAGACTAAAAATTTGCTCGCTTTTTTTTGAAGTCTTTAGACTCTTGTACGGATCCTAACAAGTCGGAGCCTGGAATCCGTAGGTTGGCCACCTTCGGCTCTTTTACAGATACTTCGCACCCGGAGGCCGAAAATCTGTTTTTCTTTAAAGTCCTTAGACTCTTGTACGGATCCTAACGAGCCGGAGCCTAGAATCCGTAGGTTGGCCACCTTCGGCTCTTTTACAGATAGTTCGCACCCGGAGGCCGAAAATCTGTTTTTCTTTAAAGTCCTTAGACTCTTCTACGGATCCTAACAAGCCGGAGCCTGGAATCCGTAGGTTGGCCACCTTCGGCTCTTTTACAGATACTTCGCACCCGGAGGCCGAAAATCTATTTTTCTTTAAAGTCCTTAGACTCTTCTACGGATCATAACAAGCCGGAGCTTGGAATCCGTAGGTTGGCAACGTAGCCCTTGAACCAATGGTTCGAAAGCGGCTGCCTGGGTCTTGAGAAAAATGCTTGGCTCTACGAGCATCTCTATCCTCCTAATGCGTCCATCAGGAGTAAGGGATATTCGGAGAGCAAACAAAATTCAACCCTTATCTTTATTCATAGAAAGGGAAGTTTTTACAAATGATTACAAGGGGCCCCTAAGCAAAATAACGCTTAAGGTGCTCCGCATGCCATGCATGCTTCAATTCTTCTCCTTCTAAATTGGCTAATTTAAACGACCCGGGGCGTCCTGAGCGTAGGATAACATATGGTCCTTCCCATTTGTTTCCTAGCTTCCCCGGAGCTATTACACTGCGTAATACCAGATGACCTGGTTTTAATTCATTTAGCTTTACCTTCGAGTCATACCATGTCTTGGTGTGCTTGTGGTACTTAGTTAGGTTCGCGACAGCGCGAAGCCTTGTTTCTTCTGATAAATCCAGCAAAGTGCTCCGGTCACTTTTGTCCCCAGGCTATACTACGCGAAGCGATCCACCTCTGAGCTCCGTAGGAGTCATGGCCTCATCTCCGAAGAGTAATCTAAACGGTGTGAACCCCGTTGACCTGGTTTGAGTGGTTCGAATGGACCACAAGATTTTGGGGAGCTCTTCGACCCACAGCCCCTTGGCCAATCCAACAATTCGGTGATTCAGCCCGGAAAGGATGTTCCCGTTGACTCGCTCAACAGCTCCGTTGGACTGTGGATGTCGTACTGCTGCGAAGCACAACTTAATGCCCAGTTCTTCACAAAACGTTTGGAAGGTGTCAGCTTCGAACTGGGTTCCATTATCCACCGTCAAATCTCTTGGAACTCCGAACCTGCATATGATATTCTGCCAGAAAAATCGTTGCACATTCTTCGAGGTGATAGCTGTTAGCGGCTCCGCCTCAACCCATTTTGAGAAATATTCGATTGCCACCACCGCAAATTTCAAGCCGCCTTTTGCCACTGGGAAAGGGCCTATGAGGTCCATGCCCCATCTAGCCATTGGCCATACTAGGGCAATAACTTGAAGCTGAGCTGGCGGGCGATGGCTCCGCCTGCCCATCCACGTGCAGCCTTGGCATGTTCGAACTAGTTCTTCCGCATCTCTTACTATTGTTGGCCAATAAAACCCTTGCCGAAGCGTCTTGCCTGCTAGCGCTTGAGGGGCTAAATGACCTCCGCATAGTCCTTCGTGGATGCCCCGAAGTATGTCTTGACCTTCGGGCTGTGAGATGCATCGAAGTAGGGGTGAACACACTCCGGCCTTGTATAGTACTTCATCAACAAGCTTGTAATTTCGAGCTCTTGCTTGCAATCTTCGAGCTTCTGGGCCTTCAGGAGGGTCCATGCTACTTTGCAACATGCTTATTATCGGAGCCCGCCAATCTGTAGTTGGAATGCACATTACTTCTTACGAGGGTATTTGGTCAGCCGCTGGCTGCTCTAGCTCTTCGTAGAAAGCACCCTCCGGGAGGTCCACCGCTCCTGCTGCAGCCTTTGCAACAATATCTGCAAGTTGATTCTCTGCCCGAGGGATGCTTCGAACTGTAAACCCTTTGAATGCTGCTTCGGCCTTGCGGATTTCTTCAAGGTATTGCGCGAGATGTGGGTTTTTTGCTTGAAAACTCTTGTCAATATGCCCCGCGACGACTTGGGAATCTGTCTTGAGCACTATTCTTGCAGCTCCGAGCGCTTTAGCCTTTCGGAGGCCTAGCAAGATTCCTTCATACTCGGCAATGTTATTAGTGGTTCTGAAGTTGAGCCTTGCGGAATACATGGCTTTCTGCCCTGATGGTGATATGATGACAGCCCCTGCTCCGGCACCTGATGCTTGATAAGCTCCGTCAGAGAATATTGTCCAACAACCTTCGGAGGGTTCTTCCGGGGTCCAGATTGCAGATGGAGTCCATTCTGCTACGAAATCTGCTATAATTTGAGATTTAACAGTTGTCCTTGCCGTGAAGGAGATTTCGAAGGGTGCCAGCTCGATCGCCCATTTTCCAATCCTGCCTGTGGAATCTTTGTTTCGGAGCATATCCCCAAGAGGATACGACGTAGGGACGATCAGGTTATGCGCCAAGAAATAATGCCTCGGCTTCCGCGAGGCCATTACTAGGGCATAAGCAATCTTCTCGAGCTCGGAGTATCTGACTTTAGCTCCGGATAATGCCTCCGACACAAAATACATTGGGTTCTGGACTAGCTTTCCTTTAAGCTCAACTTCCCGGACTAGTACTGCGCTCACTTCTGAATTTGTTGCTGCAAGATAAAGGAGAAATGTTTCTTCTGGGAGGGGAATAGTCAAAATTGATAATCTTCCGAGGTATTCTTTTATATCATCGAAGCTCTTTTGGCACTCCGATGTCCATTGAAAGCTTTCGGACCCCTTTAGTGCCTTGAAAATTGGGAGGCTCCACTCTGCTGACCTGGCCAGGAATCTGCTAAGAGTTGCAAGTCTCCCTGCTAACTTTTGAACCTGCTTCAAATTCTCTGGTGGAGCCATCCTTTGCAGTGCACTTATCTGTGTTGGGCTAGCTTCTATTCCCCTGCTCGAAACTAAGTACCCTAGGAGTTTTCCTGCTTGATCTCTGAATATACATTTTTCCGGATTGAGGCATACTCCACATGCTCGGAGGCTCTCAAACGTTTCGGCTAGATCTAGGCTATGCTGGTGCTTTTGAGCACTTTTTATTACAATATCATCCATATAGGCCTCGACATTTCGGCCTATCTGATGACCTACAGCTTTAGCTATTAAACAAGAAAAGGTTGCTCCGGCATTCCGCAGCCCAAAAGGCATTCTTACATAACAAAATACTCTGGAAGGAGTTATAAAGCTTGTCTTGGCTTCGTCTTCGCGTTTTAGCCATACTTGATATCCGGAGTATGCGTCGAGGAAACTTAGCAATTCGGACGCAGCTGTGGAATCTACCAACTGATCTATTCGGGGCATCGGGTAGGGGTCTCGCGGGCATGCTTTATTTGATGAAGTGAAATCAATACACATGCGCCACTTGCTCGAGTCCTTCTTCCTTACAAAAACAGGGTTAGCCAACCACTCGGTATGGGCTACCTCCCTGATGATGCCGGCCCTTAACAATTTTTCTACTTCGGCCTTGGCTAGGCTTGCTCTTTCTGCTGACAGCTTGCGGAGCCCCTGGCGCACCGGCTTGGCCTTCGGGTTGACGAGCAGACTATGCTCGATGATGCTTCGATCGACCCCGGTGATGTCTTCGTCAGTCCAAGCAAAGATGTCCAGATTTTTCCTGACGACTTCTTCTAACGAGGCGGTTATTTCTGGAGATAGCCCCTTGCCGAATTTCACTGGGTACTCTTTGCCATCTTCCGAGATTATTCTTGTCTCAACATCACCCTCCAGGCTTTGCTTGAGTGAAGATCCCTTCGGAGGGTTCGAGGCATCCGGTACTTCTTCGACGCTTTCCGCCACATTATGCACTTGTCGGGGGTCCAATGGCTGCCCATGGCCATACTCCGTCCTCCTGGCTATAGCTTGGTCTCCTAAAATAGTAAGCACTCCACCTTGCGTGGGCATTTTGAGACAAAGGTAATTATGATGTGCTATAGCCCCGAACTGGTTCAACATCCCTCGGCCAAAGATAGCATTGTAAGCGTATGGGGCATCAACCACATCGAAGATCACCTCTTCTACTCGGGCCAAAGGCCCCTCTCCGAAGGCAACCTCGAGGCCTATTTGGCCGAGGGCATCGAGAGGCGGTCCTGAGAACCCTTGAAGTGGCCGGGCTGCTGGAAGTAGATGCTTCCGAGGTATGCACATCTGGTCGAAGGCCTGGACAAAGAGTATGTCTGCGGAGCTCCCGCCATCTACCAGGATCCTTCGAACGTCTGCTCCTGCTATATCAGCAGAGATGACTAATGGGTCAGCATGGGGGAACTTCACCCCCGCCGCATCGCTGGCTGTGAATGAGATGGGCACACGGGACCATTCTGGCATCCCTTCGGCGGAACTCGAGGTCCCAATGTGCCCGACCTCGCGGATGTACTCGCGTCGTTGTCTCTTGGACATGCTTCCAAGGGTCCCCCCTCCGGAGATGGGCAGGACCACTCTCTTGCCGCGGTCTTGCGGGTCTTCTTGCTTTGGTGGTGGCATAATACTGGCCACCGGTAGTCGCATGGGGGCTTCGAGGGCACAGGCTCCGAGCGTGCCGACGGTGGGCTCGATTTGAAGTACCCCGCCCGGTATTTTGCTCAAGGTAGTCGCCCCGAAGGGCCAACACTGCCTTGCAATCCTTCCTGTCATGGCTTCTATTGTCGCCATGCACGCAACAGAAAAACTCTGGCGCCTGCCAGGCATCCTTTCTTGAGGTTTTGGTGGTCCGGCCTTGAAATTCTTCGCCTGCTGGAAATTGGCAGGTACCTTCGGAGCTGAAGGTGCAATGTTTAGCACCTCCGAGCGGAAATGCTTCTTCCCCCGCTTGTACTCGTTGAAGCGGTTGTCTTGTGGAGGTTGCAGACTAGCGGAGGTTTCAGGCTCTCTTTTGACTTCTCAGAGGGTGGGCAATGGTGCTTTAGCTCGCCGAAGACATCCTTCCTCCGCCTTGGCATACTGTTCGAAGTATGCCATGAGCTGCGCCACAGACGTCACCGGCTTCCGATGGAGTTTGCTGAGGAGGTCGGGGTTCAGCACCCCTTCGTGGGCAGCATCAACTACCAAAGAGGTAGACAGGCCCTTGATCTATGACTTGGTGTGGGCGAAGCGCGTGAAGTACTCCCGGAGGGTTTCTCCCACCCGCTGCTTTACCTGAAACAAACTTCCTGTGGACATCGGGGCCACGAAGGTACCTTGGAAGTTGCTCACAAATTTCTTTTTAGCTGCTCCCATGAACTGATCGATCTTGGCTTTAGGGACCAGAACCAGCGGAGTGCCACGCCTTCGAGAGCGAGGGGGAAGCATTTCGCCATGGTGCTTCGCACCCCTCCGCTCGCTTCTATTGCTAGGGCGTAAGAGCGGGCGAACTCTCCGGGGTCCGACCCCCCCGGAGTACTTGTGTAGCTTCGAGGCCTTGAATCTGGGGTCGAAAGGCACTCTCTGCAGATCCGAGTGCAATGGAGACTCGTTATCGAAGGATGCATTCTCGGCTTCCTCCGGGACTTGGATAACTTCTGGGGGATTGCGGGTTCCATCGTCTTGAGGCCCTCCTGGAGTTTCGGTGGAAGCTTGAGTGCGGAGGCGATCGGTGGCCTCTTGCCTCCACCTAGATACCTCCTCCTGAAGCCTGGCTAGCTGCATAGCCTCAGTTTCGGGAGGGCCTTCGTCTTCGTCGGAGGGCACTTCTGGATACCGGCTAGCTGCGTAGTCGGTCTGAAGCACCGTAGGAGGAGCTAGAGGGCCCTGGGGCGCTCGACACCCAGCGGTCTCGGCGGGAATTGCTGGATTAGCCGAGGGTCCGGCTCCATTGGTCCGAGGGGACCTTCGGAGAGGACCTGAAGCCTGGCTACACTTCGGAGGCATAGCTAGCCGCGAAGAGGTCTTGGAGATGGGGGACTTCGAACGACTCGAGGGGTCGAGAGAAGGCCTTCGAGCTACACTAAGAAGCCCTTAACTGAAGGGTGCGCGGAATCTTGGGACTCCGAGGCTCCCCCCGTAAGTGCTCTTCGGAGTGCAGTCAGCAGTAGAGAACAAGCTTTTAGAACTTGGTTCCCCACGGACAGCGCCAACTGTTGGCGCAAATGTTATGCCAACAGGTTCTCTGAAATCAAGAACGGACAAACAGGAAGTTCGTGCTTTAGGACTACTTTGAGCCTCCGAGATGGATAATAGCTCAAGTGGTCCGAATAAGTGTAAATGAACAACTTGTTCTGGATCCTCTTTACAAGGTACAATGGGGGGTATTTATAGGGGAAAAAGCATAAGGAAAAGACCTATTTACCCCTAGATTACAACCGACATAGTGGAAACTATCCGGTATTATGAACAAGGTTGTACACGGTAAAGTACTGCAAGATAGATAGATAAGCTGGACATCCAATCAATCATGTCCTTCGGCTTCGAGGCCTCCATCTTCCCTTCGGAGGGTTCTCCAGGGCTTCGCACCGTAGCACCCTCCGATCGTGGTGACGCATGCTTCGAACAACAGTCCGCCAGCTTCGGAGTCCTCATCAGCCTTTGAAGGGTTAATCTTTAAGTCTTGGAAATGGAGTAATTTCCCCCAACAACCGTCTATTCAGACGGTGCCTACCGGGCTTCTAGAGCCAGGGCTAGAGCAGTCATTGTCTCCCCCTCCGGCCAGCAGGCTTCGTACTCCGCTCGGTTGAACTTCAAGGCTACCAACAATATCGCCAAGTACGAAGGAGTGCTGCTGGGTCATCGCAAGGCGCATGCGCTTGGAGCCGCCTGAGTCGTAGTCAAGACCGATTCCCAGGTCATCGCTGGGCATATCGACAAGAGCTTCTAGGCCCGGCACCCCGACCTCGCCACCTACCTTGAAGCCATTCGGAAATTCGAAGCATCCTTTAAGGGGGTATCCGTCCAAAGCATCCCAAGAAGCGAAAACTGCCAAGCCGACACCCTCGCCAAGGCTGGAGCCGATGGCTAAGCCTTGCCGCCGGGCGCCTTTTTCGAAGAAATTACCCAACCTTCGGAGCTCCTTCGCCACGAATCATCAACCTCCGCACCAGTAAAACCCCAGCATCGCTTCAGCTGGCTGCAGTTCTCTGCACGATCAGCAGCGATTGGCGGGAGCCCATTCTACGAACACTCGCCGGCGATTCGGACGACCGACCCAATTCGGATCAAGCGCGGCTTCAACTCCGCGCCAGGTCTTTCCAACTCATTGATGGCATCTTATACAAGTCCGGTGTATGCTCCCCGCTGCTCCGATGCATCTCTCGCTCGGACAGGACGGCCATGCTCCGAGAAATCCACGAGGGGCTGTGTGGCAGCCATTTAGCACCTCGGGCACTTGCCGGGAAGGCCCTCCGGCAAGGCGTGTACTGGCCCACAATCGCCGCCAATGCTGAAGACCTTGTACATACCTGCCAAGGGTGCCAATGGATGGGGCGACGGAGTCACGGGCCTCGGTCAGCCTGCAGCTCATCCCACCTGTGTGGCCTCTGGCTCGCTGGGGCATGGACCTCATTGGGCCGTTCCCTAGGGCAAGAGGCAATCTGCGCTTTGCGGTCGTCGCCGTTGAGTCCAGCTACGCAAACCTTCGCCCCTAGACGATGCTCCGCCCAGACCAGCTTCCCCGTCGGACCAATCCACCGGTTCAGGAGATGAAGACGGAGCTCAGGGCTCTTTCTCTTCTTCCTTAACTAGGCTCAGAACCCCTTGAAGAACTTCGGGGTCCGCATACCCGTCGCTACCTAAGGGAAGGACGAAGCGCGCGGGCCGATTCGCTCTCATGGCTTTGAGAATAGCCCATCGGTGCCGAAGAGCATTGTCATGCTCGAGTACCTCAATATCGCAATCGCACGCGTAGACACCCTGAATAGTCCCCGGAAAGAAAGTACTTTTTATTAATTGCATAGATAAGTTTCTAAACTATTACAAGATGTGCAGTGCGGAGATCCTAAGGGAATTATACCTTCGGGTCCGGTTGGCGTGCTGTGGCCGAGGGCTTCGAAGGGGCCGGAGGTTCGCTAGAACGAAGGGCTTCCTCCCACCAAGCCTTGATTGCCTTAGGGCCCTCGGCTTGCCAGGTCGCCTTGAGCGCTCTCCAAGATTGAGCTACCGCCGGACTCGGCGACCGGAGGTGGCTCCCCCCAAAGGTGACGGGATGTGAGCTGAGGTTTCTCAAAAATAGTATTCTGTGGGCTGAGGTTCAACTGAGCGATCTTGGCCTCGTCTTTTGTGTAGGGTGAACTCAGCGGGTAGCATGACGGTGTTGATGTCCATTTCCTGAGGTGTGGGCCCCTCAAAGATGGGCTTATAGTCGTCATCGAGTATGTCGTCGTCGTCACTCGAACTAGGAGCCAGGTTGGTTATCTCAACCAGCTTGATCCTCCATACATGTCTTGTAGCTGGCCGAGGGCGGATCTCCTCAAAGATAGTGTCTCTTTCATCCTCAGCCTTTTTCTCGTGCATCTCCTGTGACCGTAGATGTTGTAGATGCCTATTCTGTGATTTGGACATGCCCAGAGGTGCCCAAGATCTTTGTGGCTTGGTACCAAGCGCCAACATTCTATTTCTGTGATTTCTGGCCGAAGGGGTACCACCCAGGTCAGCCTCACATGTTTCATAATCGAAGGATACTTCGCTACAGACCCTGTCGGTCGGACCGGCCTCGTTCGACTGATCATACCAGGATTCAGTGCTGGCCTCAGCTGGGTCAGGGGACTTACCTCCATCTGGCTTCGGCGAGGGGGCCTTCGGGACTAGGACTTCCTGAGACCCTACTTTGACCATGATGTCTTCAGACTCCCTCTCCTTTGCCTCTTCGCATCCATCTCCCTTGGCTTCATCCTGTGTGAGTCGATTCGGAGGTACTATGGATAGCTTATGGATGATTTCTCCCTTCGCCGTGTCTGTTTGTCCCTGCCAGTTATAATACTCCGAAGGAAAACAAGGGATAGTGTTATATTGCGAAGGGTACTCTGGGGGCGAGGTGTATGGAGCCCATGGGGTCCCTGCCCAATTATATGGTGGAGGCATTGGTGGCTCTAGTGGCTTCGCCCACTATGAGCCAAACCCATTACCCGGAGGGGGGTTCGGCCAAGTCGATGGTATTTCAGACCAAATTAGCGAAGGGTCCTGCCTGGCCGGAGGTATGTTTGGCCATTGTGAGGCGAGGCTTCATACCGGAGGGTTCACCCAGAGTGGAGCTGAGTTCGACCATTGGGGTCTGAACTTGTTGTGCGAAGGGTTCAGCCATTGAGGCCCGAACTCGATGTGCAGGGGGTTCAGCCACTAGGGTCCAAAGCCATTGTGCGGAGGGTTCGGCCACTGGGGTCCGAAGCCACTGTGCGGAGGGTTCGACCACTGTGGTCTGAAGCCTTGGTGCAGAGGGTTTATCCACTGTGGTCTGAAGCCATCCTCCGACTGCCCTAGCCCCTTCGGCTGTCTTAGCCTTTTTGCGTGGGGGCCTGTTTCTTTTGCTTTTTTCTAATGTTTGTTCAATAGCATCTGATATGTCACCTTCAGCTTCTTGCGAGCCCTAGTCGAAGGATATGTGTTGACATTTCTTTTCCACACTCCTACTTCAGGGTTCTTTGTTACGAGTGTGTGTGTGCGCAATCCTCTGATAATGACTGCTATCCCTTTAGTTGACTCGGCCTGCTCTGGCCGAATCAGTACTCTCTTTTCGTTGAGGTCGACGGTGTTCATGAGAAAGGGGGCCGATTGAACCTACTGACGAAAAACATTGCAGTCGTCAGTATGATGAGAATGTGAATCATGCCACTTACTGTAGGGGCGTTTCTTTAGCTCGTCGGTGGATGGGATGACTTGGCCCTTAGGTACCCTGAGAAGCTGGTTCTTTAAGAGGAAATAAAATATTTTATCACACTTAGTTATATCAAATGAGTATTTGACTTCGCTGGGCCGACTCTTAGTGGGAGACGGCCATAGTTCAGAACAAGTGATGGGTTTGCTCTTAGCATTCCAAACCCATTCGGCCGCATACATGTCAGTTGAATCTTCTTCTTCCTCCGATTCTTCCTCGTCGGAGTGCTCCATGACATGGACTTCAGCCCTAGGCTTGTTAAATGTTTTAATAAACTTTTTATCCTTGGTTCGGCCCTCCTGGACCAGAGTCTGTCGTAAAACTTGGCTAACCTCTAAAAAGTTTTGGTTGTCTAGCTTCTCTTTAATATCGGAACGCAACCCGTTGAAATCTAGATCAGCCAAATCCCTCTCTGAAATATTGAGACTAAAACATCGGTTTCTAGTATCTCTAAAGCACCTGATATACTCAGAGACACTCTCGCTAGATTTCTATCTTACCGATGTCAAGTGTGAAAGCCTAAGTTCTGTCTCACCTATATAAAAATAGTCATGGAACTTTTGTTCCAATTCAGCCCACGTTTGGACAGAGTTCGGTGGGAGCGCCGAAAACCAAGTGAAAGCGGTGCCAGATAGTGAGAGAGAAAATAGTCTAAGTTTTAAAGCGTCCGACCCACTAGCTTCTCCACATTATGCTAAGAATTGACTGACATGCTCTAGTGTGGTTTTGTTACCCTCACCGTCGAACTTGGTGAACTCATGTACTCTATAGACGCGAGGGTACGGTATAGTGTTGAAATGGTCGGGGTATGCCTTCTGGAGCCAGCTTCCCTTGTGCCACGCGTGTGACTGACGAGATCTCGGCCGTGCGATCGCATCTGAGCGGCGCAAATGAAATCCCCACGGGATTTAATCTGGGCCCTCGGATCTTGCCGAAACGTTATGGGCTCATTTGAGCTGTTGATCTCCACTTAAACCCTCGGGTTGATCTCGTGCGTCCACGTGTTACCCCTTCGCACGTTTTAATCTTAGCTGCACGTTTTCATTTAAAACCCCCGCCTCACTGCCAGTCGCCAGATCTAGATCGGACGGTCCTGGTTGGCTTGGTCCACGTGCATAGTGCGCGGGTCCATGGTGGGCCTGGCTCACCGTGTACCAGAGGTTGTTTTATGTTTAAATAAAATTCAGAAATGCAGTTTAAACTTCAAAATTTCATATCTCACTCATTTTAACTCCAAATTTCACCATTCAAATTTCAGAAAATTCTAAATTTAATTCTCTACAACCTTACCCATTTAATCCATATGTTTTGTATTGCTATTTTCATGTTATTAATTGTTTGCTCTATTTTATTTTTGTACCGGGAAGATTACGCCGCCCTCGAGGATCCGGAGTATTTTATAGAGGTCCCACCATCACCCTTTTCTGATCAAGGAAAGTCACAACCCCCATTTTGATCATAATTGAGCCCATTTTAATAATTACCGCTATAACTCATAGGATTATAATTGCATTTGTTTAATCAAGAGCCTTACATTATATTTATTAGATCCTGTCCTTGTTGTGCAAACCCAAGCCATGCTTATTGAGCCTAAACTCCTTGTCACCTTTAAAGTATCATAATAGATAGTGTCCAATGTACCGATATAACTGCTATAGGGTAAAAATAAGTTGTAGACAGATGAATTCTATTATATGATTTCCCCGTTATATATCTCGTCTTTGGAATTCTGTTGGAGTTTTGGTTAAGTTATAAGTATGGTGGGTTCCGGGTGCAAGCTAGGGCATTGGTCGGTAGCACCCAGGGCACTATAAGGACTGGTTTGCGGGATTTGTTGCAAAATAGTTCGTACTAACCACAAGTCTAGTGGGTAAGTCATAACTGGAGGTATGGAGCGTTCCAACTTATAGCACCATAGTGTAGGGGGCAAGTGACACCTGCAGGTGGCTTGTACCGACGATACTCAAGGGGGGTATGTCATTGGCCCAACGTGTTGGGGCGCCATATGAAACCCATAAGAGGGTGTTCTTGAGTTGGTGTATTCCATGCTAAAGGTTTTTGCACGAGTTCCTTCGGGGTGACGTGGTGTCATCAAGACACACTTCGGTGTGCGGGAATGAGTGCCTTTTGGGTACAGTAGTATACCTCTGATCAGAGTATAATCTTTTCGAAAAGTCATGCCCACGGTCAAGGGCGGGTTGGGCAATGTTCTACGCAGTTAGTTTACTCTTACATGAATGATTGCATGATGAATGGCATGTAAGGACTGTTGAGCGAGGGTGGGCTGACTGTACCCCTCGAGTTAGAATATGATGCATTTACTCAAAATTTAATTTTTCTGTACTGATAACCTGATTACACTAAATGCTTTACAAATGTACTTTTCCACAAACATGAGCCACTACCTTCCTTGTTATTACCTTGCATTATGATTGTATTTCGGTGGCTTGCTGAGTATGATTGTACTCACCCCCGTTGACTCACCACACCAGAGGTAGCGTACTATGAGGAGGAGGATGGTCTGGAGTAGCGACCCAGTCAAGGCGCGAGACTAGAAGAAGGCATTCATCTAGAGGATTTATTTTTCTAGTTTCTCTTTCATCTAACTCTTTTGTAATAATATGGTCTACGAACCATCTTTGATTGGCGTACTATACGCGGTCATGTGTTGAACGTCTTGTATTTATTGTTTTTCCTTGGAAATTCAATAAAGTCTTGATTTTATTAAATCCAGATGTTACAGGATGGTATCAGAGCCGACTTGACTGTAGGAAGCCAAACAGACCGAACCTTAAGCCCTATATTACAAATATTTCTAAAAATTACTTAATATCTCTTCTTCCAAAATTTTTATGAACTTTGTTTTCTTATAGATGCCTATTCACACCATGGGCGGATATCTCCGTGATCACGACGGCTTCATCCGCGAGCTTCGCATGCTCGTGGATTTCTTAGGGTTCGTTCACGAGCTTGCATTCCACGGGATCTTTCCCGATGTGAACGACAGAGCCTGTGAGGTCACCGTCACCATCCACTCTTCTCACGTAGACCCACCATTCTTCACCGCAGGCGTTGGTGGCCCAACCTTCGAGGTGGCTAGTCAGTGCGCTACATTTCAGGCCATTGCCGAGCTCCGGATGATCTACGACGGACAGCTTCGAGACACCGCCTACTGCTTCGTGCCCATGCGCACCCCGGGGAGCCACCCTAGTTTCTACGTCAGCACCTACTCCGACTGCAACACTGTCATCACCCGCAGCACTCGTCTCCTTTAGGCTATGGATCACCTTCACACCGAGGCCATGCTCAACGCCGACAATCAACATGACACGATCGACTACTACCACCACACGACGGAGACCCTAAACCGTGAGAATGGAGATATGTGACACTAGGTCTAGGAGGGGCGCCACCTTGTCGCTGAGGTCATAGAGCTTCGGCACCAGGTCGCTGCTCTACAGCAGAGCGCCATCGAGAACACTCAGCTCCGGCGTCAGGTCGAGGAGCTGAAGAAGGACCTTGAGGAGATCGCCCCGCTTCCCCCGTGCAAGCGGAGGGCCATTAGGACTCCCACGGCCAGGCACAAGATGATCACACACACCGCATCATTCACAAGACCCTCCAACGCACCGGCTCCTCCACCGACTAGCACCGTAAAGCCAACGATCGAGCCCCCCCCGAGCCTAGTCTTCCCCGAGCTGCGACTCAATCTGAGAGCATCAAGGATGAGGATTAGAACATTTAGACGCTAGCTTGCATATGGTTGTTTTTATTTCTGGCATGTTTGTGGTGCCGCCCATGTTAGTATAAGGCATGGGTGAGTTTAAATAAGAGGCAAAAGAAAAAGATGTAATACTCTAGACCACTAAGACTAAATCTTTTGAGAAATAAAGCGGAAAATTTCCCCTAAAATTGTTTTCCCTCTGGTACTCCTTGCCTTTAGGATGGCCAACGATCAGGGTTTCGACGGTCCCTATAATGGAAACAATGTCGACAACCGGCCACATTAGGGGGGCAACCATCCAACGGCAGGCACCCATTGCCAATCATCCCACCCTAGCTGAGATGATGGCCAACCAGAACCAGTTAATCACGACCTAGCTGACTCAGATGCAGCAATATCAGGCGTGGATGCAATAACAACAAGCACAGTTAATCTGCCTTCAGCAGCAACACCCGGAGCCTCCACTCAGACAGGCCGCCCCCGCACTCGCCCCCGCTTCACAACTCTCCGAGTTCTTGCAGGTGAGGCCCCCTACGTTCTCCAGCACAACCAACCCAATGGAGGTGGGTGATTGGCTGAGAACGATAGGCAAGAAGTTGGACCTTCTACCATCCACTAACTAGGAGAGAGTGGCTTTTGCCGCTCATCAGCTCCAAGGACCTGCAGCGGAATGGTGGGATAACTTCCGTGAGACTCGGCCAGTAGGCCATGAGGATTCTTGGGATGAATTCTCCTCCGCCTTCCGAGTCATCCATGTCCCGGAGGCCATCATCGCTTAGAAGCAGCAGGAGTTCCGGGACTTGCAGCAAGGAAGCAAGACCATTGTGGAGAACCTGCATGAGTTCAACCGGCTAGCTCGGTATGCACCCGAGGAGGTACGCACGGATGCTGCACGTTAGTCCAAGTTCCTCCGTGGACTAAAGGATGAGTAATCACTTCAGCTAGTCGCCGGGGACTATGCCAACTTTCAAAAGTCTGTAAATAATGCGATCATTCAAGAAACTAAGCAAAACAAGGTAGACCTAAAGAAGAAGAGGATGATTGCTGTTGGCGTAAAAGATTACACTAATAGGTTTTCGAAGATTAAAAACTAACAAACGAAGTGTTTGTGAAGCGGACTATTTCAAGCCTCTGAATTGGATAATAGCTCAAGTAGTTCGAAGTTGTGTATTGACTAACTGAGTATTCGATGATTATTACAGGGTAAGAAGGGGGGTATTTATAGGTAAAAATCTTAAGGAAAAAACCTTTTTACCCCTCAATTACAACCGACATAGTGGAAACTATTCGATACCCTTGATAGGGTTAAAATGGTAAAAGACTAATCTAATCATAAAGAAGATAAGTCTTCCATCCTCGCTGGCAGATAAGCTCTCTGAAGATTCAACCTTCGAAGTCATACTCCGAATAGAAGTCTGCATAGATTCTTCAAGCTTGATCAAGTACTAAATCGGAGTTAATACCGGAACTTCGGTTTAGTAGATTGGCTTTGTCTTATTACTGTAGAGACCCTGAGGATGAAGTATTTTCCCCCAACAATTGCCTTCCGACAACATCAAGGGATGGCGCAGAGACCCCGTTTTAGGCCTCCTTCCCAGGCGCCCAATTTTCAACCCTCGCCCCGCTCCATCTGCACCCTCTACTCCACAAGCTCCTACCAAGAATGTGGAGGTTCTATGCGACAAGCACGGCAAGCCAGTGGTATGCTTCAACTGCCACAAGGAGGGCCACTATTCCCACTAGTGCCCTCATACCAAGTGCCCTCGAGGGATCATGGTGAATCCCACGGTTCACGCCCGTGTTAACCACGTCTCCGCCGAAGAAGCCCGGGCCACTCCGGAGATTGTCATGGGTATGTTTATTGTTAATTCTATACCCGTAGTTCTTCTGTTCGACATAGGGGCCACTCACTCGTTCATATCGGCAAATTTGGTGAAAACTCATAACTTGAATGAGCTTGAGTTAGCGAGACCTGTATTAATAGCCACCCCCGGCAAACAGGCCCTAGCCCACTTCTATAGTCCAATGGTATGGGTAGATATCCAAGGCGTAACTTTCTAGGCATACCCTATTTTGATAGACTGTAAGGGTTTGGACCTTATCTTGGGGATGGATTGGTTAAACAAACACAAAGGGGTGATAGATTGCGCAAGAAGGAAAGTAACCCTAACCAGTGAAGAGGAGGCTGTCATCACCTTTTAGGTGCCTGCCCAGAAGCCCGGGAGACCTTGTCTCCATCAGATAGCATTAGAAGAAGTATCGGTAGCTCAAGAATACCCGGACGTCTTCCTTGAATATCTGCTAGGGATGCCACCCAAGAGAGATATCGAGTTCAGGAATTATCTAGTGCCTAGGACCACCCCCATCTCTAAGCAACCATACCGGATGGCCGCAAACGATTTGGCGGAAATGAAATAGCAGATAGAGGACCTTGAGCGGAAAGGGTACATTAGACCCAGCACATCCCTGTGGGGAGCCCCCGTCATCTTCGTCGAAAAGAAAGAAGATAAAGCAATAATGATGTGTGTGGATTATAGGGCCCTAAATGAGGTGACTATTAATAACAAGTACCCTCTACCCAGGAATAATGATTTGTTTGATCAACTAAAAGGGGCCACGGTATTCTCCAAGATTGATCTCCGGTCGGGATATCACCAGTTGAGAATACGAGAAGAAGACTTACCCAAGATGGCTTTCACATACAGATATGGGTTGTACGAATTTATAGTCATGTCATTTGGACTAACCAATGCCCCCACCTTCTTCATGAACATGATGAATAAATTGTTCATGGAATACTTGGATAAATTCATAGTGATGTTCATTGATGACATCCTAATTTATTCCAAGAGCCGAGAAGAACATGAGACCCACATCTGGTTGACCCTAGGAAAACTCAGGGAACACCAAGTGTACGCTAAGTACAGCAAGTGCAAGTTATAGACTACAGAAGTGAAATTTTTGGGGCATATCATCTCGGAACAAGGCATCGCGGTAGACCACGCCACCGTGGAAGCAGTGACAGATTGGCTGCCACCCACCAACGTATCAGAGATACGGAGTTTTCTGGGACTAGCGGGATATTACCGTAGGTTCATTGAGAATTTCTCTAAGATAGCGAAGCCCATGACCAAGTTGCTACAGAAAGGTGAGAAGTTCGAATGGACTCTGGAATGTGAGGAATGTTTTCGGACCCTCAAAACGAGGCTGGTGTCAACCCCAATATTAACATTATCGGACATTCAAAAGGATTTCCATGTTATTATGATGCATCCCGACAAGGTCTAGAATGTGTCCTGATGCAAGATGGGAAAGTAGTCTCATACGCCTCCTGGAAATTGAGACCGCACGAGTTAAACTACCCCACCCATGACCTGGAATTAGCTGTCGTAGTGCACGCCCTTAAGATTTGGAGGCACTACCTTGTTGGAAACCGGTGCGAAGTCTTCACGGACCACAAGAGCCTGAAGTATATCTTCATGCAGCCAAATTTAAACCTCAGACAAAGACGATGGTTGGAACTAATAAAGGATTAGTACTTAGGCATTCACTACTATCCCAGCAAGGTGAACGTGGTGGCTGATGCTTTGAGTCAGAAGGGATATTGTAATGCCATCATGGTCCAGGATCACGCGCCTTTGTTATTTAAGGAAATGGAGAGGTTAAATCACGGGATAACTACCGGAGCCTATCTAGCCACTCTAGAGGATAGACCTATCTTAATCGACCAGATTCGTGAAGCTCAGCTTGAGGATCCCGATATAGCCGCGATCAAGAAAAACATGAGGCAGGGCAAGGCCCTAGGGTTCTCAGAAGATGAGAACATCACCGTGTGGTTTGGAACCCGGTTGTGTGTGCCAAATAAGCTAGAGCTAAGAACCTTAATTTTGAGAGAGGCCCATGATACTTTGTACTCCATCCATCCCGTAAGTACAAAGATGTACCAAGACTTAAAGGAAAGATATTGGTGGGTTAGTATGAAAAGAGAGATCGCCCAGTTCATGGCAGAGTGTGACACCTGCCGGCGACTGAAGGCTGAACATCAGAGGCCAATAGGATTGCTACAGCCCCTCAAGGTTTCCAAATGGAAATGGGAGGAGATCGGAATGGACTTCATCACCTGACTCACGAAGACCCAAGCTGGGTATGACTCCATATGGGTAATCATCGACCGACTTTCGAAGGTAGCCCACTTCATAGCCGTCAAGACGATCTTCAGTGGCCCTAGATTAGCGGAGTTGTACCAGACCCGTATAGTATGCCTTCATGGAGTTCCAAAGAAGATAGTTTCGGATAGAGGGAGTCAGTTCACGTCCCGATTTTGGAAGAACCTCCAAGAGGAGATGGGAACAAGACTAAACTTCAGCACAGCTTATCACCCACTAACAGATGGACATACCGAAAGGGTGAACCAGATTTTGGAGGATATGCTCAGAGCATGTGCCCTAGATTTTGGAGGAACATGGGACAAAAGTCTACCATACGCCGAGTTCTCTTACAACAACAATTATCAAGCCAGTCTGCAGATGTCGCCGTATGAAACCCATAAGAGGGTGTTATTGAGTTGGTGTGTTCCATGCTAAAGGTTTTGGCACGAGTTCCTTCGGGGTGACGTGGTGTCATCACGACACACTTTGGTGTGCGGGAATGAGTGCCTTGTGGGTACAGTAGAACACCTCTGATCAGAGTATAATCTTTTCAAAAAGTCGTGCCCACGGTCAAGGGTGGGTTTGGCAATGTTCTCCGTAGTTAGTTTACTCTTACATGAATGATTGCATGATGAATGGCATGTAAGGACTGTTGAGCGAGGGTGGGCTGATTGTACCCCTCGAGTTAGAAGATGATGCATTTACTCATATTTTAATTTTTTTGTACTGATAACCTGATTACACTAAATGCTTTACAAATGTACTTTTCCGCAAACATGAGCCACTACCTTCCTTGTTATTACCTTGCATTATGATTGTATTTTGGTGGCTTGCTGAGTACGATTGTACTCACCCCCGTTGACTCACCACACCATAGGTAGCATACTACGAGGAGGGGGATGGTCTGGAGTAGCGACCCAGTCAAGGTGCGAGACTGGAAGAAGGCGTTCATCTAGAGGATTTATTTTCCTAGTTTCTCTTTCATTTAACTCTTTTGTAATAATATGGTCTACGAACCATATTTGATTGGCGTACTATACGCGGTCGTGTGATGAACGTCTTGTATTTATTGTTTTTCCTTGGAAATTCAATAAAGTCCTGATTTTATTAAATATGGGCATTACAATGCGGCGCAGTCAATGCAGCAAAAACTGGCGCGTGTGTAGGTGGCGTGCAATAAACATGGTTAGCTTGGTAATGGCTTGTCTCAGCCATATACGTTTGGGGCTAGAGACATGATGGTCTTGCCAGTATTATCGCAAGTTCTGCTATAGATACAATTCACTGGAGGTGCACTAGCAATTGGAGTTGGAGGGACGACCTCGATAAAGCCGAACCTTCTAAGTGTTGCCTGTACCTGAGAGCTAACTACTGAATCTAAACGGTTGGCTAGCGAAGCGCTACCAGCTTGATCTACAGATGCGGCTAGTTTTTGCTCATTTTCTAAAGAAGATAAGGGAGGCGATACCAGTGTTACCTGGGTCCGAGCGAGGTCGGGGACATTGACATCGTGCTTGATGAAGCCCGCGCGTGTTTTGACGTAGCCCCCAAGCATGATGTCTTGTCGCGCTTTCATTTTTTCCTCAATCTCTGCCCAGTCCTCTCCATGGATATCTTGAAGGGTTGGCATCATGATGCTGTGGTTGTTGATATCTGCGCCCCCATAGGATACATCGGCGTTGTAGATGTTGTAGATGTACCCGCAGCTGATGTGGACATACTAGTCATGTTGGCGTAGCCTTCCCTAGTGGAATCGCCAAAAAATGTGTTGAAATGAAAAAGTGCCCCCGCACTTGGGTCAGTTCGAGGATCCAAAAGTGTGTGGATACTTAGGAAAAAGCCTAAGCGTAACACAACACTGACATCGCGTTCCGACTACCTTTAATAGTGGCAAGGGGGTGGAGTTGCCAGGTAATCAGATCACAAGCAAATAATCCAATTAGCCGTAAATAAATATATTAATAAAATAAACAAGCTAGCTGAATCGAAGCCTAACTAATTCGATGTATGTTGGGGGAATATATTTCCCTTGAACAGGGGCCAAATGACGTCAGCCTCCGATAGCCTTCGGCCCAGAGCCCAGCGTTGTCGGAGCCTGTTTTCTCTCTAAGTATTGTTTTCAGGTCCCAAGGTGCCTATTCGTGGGTCCAGCTCGGAGCCCCCACTTCGGGCCCTGGGGCAGGAGGCCGGAGGCCACCCTCCGGTTGCAGGATGTCGGAGGCCGCCCTCCGGAGCCATGTCTGGAGGCCACCCTCCGGGAGCCAAGTCCGGAGGCCGCCCTCCGGAGCCAAGTCCGGAGGCCGCCCTCCGAGAGCCAAGCCTGGAGGCCACCCTCCGAGAGCCAAGTCCGGAGGCCGCACTCCGAGAGCCAAGCCCGGAGGCCACCCTCCGGAGCCAAGCCCGGAGGCCGCCCTCCAGAGCCAAGCCCGGAGGCCGCCCTCCGGAGCCAAGTCCGGAGGCCGCCCTCCGAGAGTCAAGTCCGGAGGCCACCCTCCGAGAGTCAAGTCCAGAGGCCACCCTCCAGAGCCCAGTCCGGAGGCCGCCTTCCGGAGCACACTTCGAAGCCCCCCCTCCGGGGTACACTTCGAAGCCTTCTCCCTAGCCTCCACCTTCGGCGTGTCTTTTAGCTGGTCAAAGCCTGGCATAGCCTGACACATCTGTAAAGCTGTAAAGCTGTCTGGGGGAATCTGTAAAGCTGTAAAGTTGTCTGGTACCTTTGCGCAGTAGCTAGCTCCCTTTCCCTGTCTACCCCTATAAGCCTAGGAGCTTGTAGAGGGTGTCTTGGTCTTTTCCTTAAGGCCTACGTGCCTATAAAAGCAGGGCCAAGCCCTTGTAATGGGACACACGCTCCAGGGGCCAAGAGACCCTGGGACTATCGCTCCATACTAAGGCATACCATGCCAAATCCACCACAAACTGGACGTAGGGCTATTATCCCCTAGGGGAGGCCCGAACCAGTATAAACCCTTTCTCTCTCTGTGAGAACCCATCGAGGTTCATTCTCTACATTATACCCCACCATAGATAAACCTGCTAGAACTAACGCAATTGTTCCAACAGTTGGCGCCGTCCGTGGGGAACTTAGTCCTAGAAGCTAAGTTCTCTACCACTGCCTGCAACCCGAAGTGCGCCCGAGGGGGGAGCTTCGAGGCTTTCTTGCTTCGCGCACCCTCCGTCAAGGGGCTTCAGGTGCAGTTCGAAGGCCACCTTCGCCTTCCTCCATCCTTCACATACCGGAGCTCACCTCCGGCAAGGGGCTCCGCTCCATGTGTCGGCGGCCGTCGAAGCCCCAAGAGCTACAAGTGCGCCTGAGAAGGGAGCTTCGAAGCCTTCTTGCTTCGCGCACCCTCCGGCAAGGGGCTTCGGGTGCAGCCCAAAGACCGTCTTCGCCTTCCTACTTCACACACCGGAGCTCACCCTTCGGCAAGGGGCGCCATACCACGTGTTGAAGGCCATCGAAGCCCCAAGGGCTACAAGGTATGCACAATCCGAAGACCTACTTCGGTGTACCAATCTGCAATTACATTAATATAAGCTAGAAGCCCTGCTTCGCCTTAAGGCTGAAGCCCTGCTTCGCCTTAAAGCGAAAGCCCTGCTTCGCCTTAAGGCCGAAGTCCCGCTTCACCGTAGTTCCGAAGCCCTGCTTCGCCCTTAAATGCAAACTTTTGCTCCATCCTGTTGAAAAACCGAAGCCATGCTTCGCTTTATTTAAAACCAAAGCCATGCTTCGCCTTATTTAAAACTCGAAGCCCCGCTTCGCTTTATAAAATCCGGAGTACCCCTCCGAAGGCTGCACGGTGCCTCCGGGCCCGTAGCAGTGGGCTAAAAGGACTCCGGGCCACTGGCCCGATGCGTCCAGGGATTCCGGGCTCCGCACCCGAAGCATCCCAGGGATTCTGGGCTCCGCACCCGAAGCATCCCAGGGATTCCGGGCTCCGCACCCGAAGCATCCCAGGGTCGAAGGTGACCCAGAGCCGAAGGTGGCTCAGAGTCGAAGGTGGCTCACACTATCACAGGTTCGGTGAATCCACACCAAATATCCTTCTCATTACAGGACCAAGTTCCGAAGCCTTGCTTCATTATCCAAACACGCTCCGAAGCCTTGCTTCGCGTGTTAATGTAATATGCGCCCAAGCATCTCGAAGTCATACTTCGCTAAAATTTAAGTGCGTTCCAGAGCCTCGCTCACGCACAGCATCCAAATCCTAGCATGCCGAAGCATGCCTCGCTAAACTTGGTTGTGCCGAAGCCCTGCTCCGCACCAAGTTAGCACGTTCGAAGCGCAAAGAGGCCTTCGCTCAGTGAAATTTAAGCAGCCGAAGGATTGCTTCGCACCTAATTAAAGCATCCGAAGCCCAAAGGGGCCTTCGCTTAAATAAAATTCACGCGTCGAAGCAGCCGAAAGGCGCACCCTTCGCATCTTTTATTTTTTGCCCGCACCAGCAACGGCTAAGTCTCTAGCTGCCACGAGCAAAGGGGGGAAGCATGTATGCGAGGTGTGCGAATGTAATACGCAGTACGAGCGTGACAAGCTAAAACGTTCGAAGCCAAACAATATGAAGCATACAGACGAAGTACGCAAATATAACAAACTCCATTCATTGTATATTGAGAAGTGTGTTACAAACATACTTCGAAGCCAAAACTACGTATAGTCTGTATCTAAGCCTAAGAAGAACCGTGTGCGAGGCCCCAACCCTCGCTTGCCCCTTCTTCGGCCAGGGCCACCTGGGCTGGACGTTGCCTCGTCGGAGCCCGCTCTCCCTCGAATAGCCCGTCCAGGCTCCGAAGCCCGTAAGCTTCGTCTTCCACTTTGCAGGTCGCTCCAAGTTAGCGAAGCAGGCGGTGCCGTATCGAAGGCAGAAAAGTCTAGGGCTTCGTCGCCTGCTAAGGTCGTTCGCGAAGGCAAAGACAAAGGGCCCTGAAGGGACTCCGTCTTCACAGCGGCTAGTAAATCCTGAGCTACTTCGGAGATGGCTTCGCCGCTAGGCCCCCTCGGAAGCTTAAACCGAGGGGGGCCCTCGGACCTAGCTACTTCGAGGATCACCCACAGCTGTTGAAGCTCTTCGGAGTCCTCGAGGACTTCGAGGTCTACGCTCGAAGTCTGAGCCTGGGCAGGTATAAAAAACCCCCGCATTTATATTAATAAGCTGATAGAGTTTTTACAAGCCTGCAGCTAAGTATTACAAAAGGCCTAAGGAGATCTACACCTTCGGAGGCGGAGGTGCCGAAGTCGAGGGCTGATCAGGCGCAGCAGGCGCTTTGGCTCGGCGATGTCGAAGGGCCTTCTGGAGGTCGAGGACTGCTTCGCAGCCTTGCTCCTTCCAGGGTTCCTGCAGCCGCCGCCAGGCTCCGCGAACTTCGGTCGGAGGCGTCACAAAGTGCGGACCCCCGAAGGCCACTTGGGTCACGGAGGTTGCCGCCCGAAGGTGGTAACACCCCGCGGCATGGAGCATATTTAACACCCCTTGGCCCGCGACGCGACCGGCCATAAGAGCGAAGCCCGTCAGCGCTTCGTCCGCTATCGAAGCCGTCGTCTTCAAGAAATCAGCGCGGTCCCCAATCGGGTCCTGATCGCCAAATTCCGGAGCCCGGCACTCGGTCCCTATTTTCTCAAGGACCTCGGTCAGGCTCTGGGTGGCTTCGCCGAGATTGGCCACGACGAAGCTCTCAAGATCCTGAGCCCATTGGCGGAGCTCCTCGTTCTCCTTCGCCTGTCGGGCCTCGGCATCCTTCGAAGCCTGGAGCTCCGCGCGGAGCCGAGCCGTCTCCGAGGCCAAGGCTACCTTCGCCTCAGCAGCCGAAGCCTCGGCCCGCCTCCGCTTCTCGGCTTCCTCCGAGACCTCGCGGCGAAGGGCCTCCCTCTCCTCTGCGAGGCGCTCCATCCGCCTGTCGGCAGCAGTCGAAGCGGCTGCATTCAGGGCGAAGGCCTGCAGAAATTCAACAAGTCATAAGTATTAACCAAGGGATAAAGTATAGTTCGAGGCTGCAAGGGGCTTCGCTCACCCGCATGAGGACCTCGCTCGAACTGACAAAGAGATCCGTGGGGTCTCAGTGGCTAAGCTGGGATACCAAGTCCCCCTCCTCCGCAAAAGCACAAGCCTGGCGGAAACTGTGGATCGCCGCCACCGTCACGCCCCCCCTCAGCTTGAAAGGATGAATCACGGCCACGGCCGTCTCCGCGGGCTCCGGCGAGGCAGGGCTCAAGCCCACCAGGTCCACTTCTTCTTCACCTCCAGGGACCTCGCGGCCTCCGCTGCCTTCGTCGTCAGACGAAGCACTCTCTGAGTCCGAATCACTGCCGCTGCTGCTGCCGCCGCCGCTGCTGCTCGAAGCTTCCGTGGGCTTCGCTTCGGCATGCTTCGATCCACCTTCGCCTGCCGGCTTTGCCACAATGGGCCTCGCATCGTCTTCGTCCTCTGCAGGGAAACAAGTCAAATCCGCATATTGGAGAGAAGCATGCAAAAGAAAAAGGGTGTACCATCGTCGGAAATCTCTTGAAAGGAGGATGGGGCTAAGTGTGCCCTCCAACTCCTTCGCTGCGAAGCTGGCGCGTCCACCTCCGCGCCCGAGGTTGGTTCCGCCGAGGCGTCCATGGCCTCATTGGCGGCCGGAGTATGCGCGTCGTCCTTCGCCGCCGAAGGCCTTGCCGCCACGGGCTTCGTTGCCTTCTTAGGGGTCGGAGTGTTTGCGGGCTTCGCCGCAACCTCCCCCGAGTTAGAAGCTTCGGCCGCGGGAACCTCCGGCCGAGGCCCCGAAGCATCCGCTTCGTCCTCGTCCCCCCTCTTCCGCTTGGCTCCGGCCGACGAGGTAGCCAGGTGGGCGAAGTCCGGCAGGGCAGGGAGCCCTCCGAAGTCGAGCACGGTCCATACCCTGTTCCATCGCTCCCAGGACCCCACCAGCGCAAGGCGCTGGTTCTGCTCCTCGGGGGTCGGAGTCCCGACGACTCGGTCCGCTGCCGCGATGGCCTCCTCCGGGATCCTCAAGTCGAGGGCGGCTGCATTAAAGTTGGAATTAGAAGCAAAGATCTACGAAGTGTCAAAAGCAAGAAGAGCGCGAAGCCTTACAGAAGCGATCGAAGGCCAACTCGCTAAGTTCACCTCGATCCGAAGCCTGGAAGAGACCCTCCGGCCAGGAGGGCGCGAGGGGGCTGAGCCGAAGGGTGATGAACTCCTCCGCGAGGTCCCTCATGGTCATCTTCGCCGCCACCCTTCGGAGCAGCGAGATCCACGAATGAAGGAGGTCTTCGCTGGTCTTCACCACCCCTTCGCGCCGGTACAAGATATGGGCGTTGGTACTCCGAAGGGGGGAGTTCGCACCAACAGAGGCGTAGAACCACTCTTGGTCCCATCTCGAGTACCACTTGTTGTTTACAGCCTTCGCAGGGAAGGCGTCCTGGAACTCCTTCCGGAGCTGGAAGTTGGCGCTGCCGAAGGCCAGCGCCCTCTTGATACGGTCTGTCCCCTCCCTTGGCTTCGGTTGGCAGTTGGCGTCATGAAGGGCGACAAAGACGTCCGCGCGGCCCTCGCAACCCTCGGCCCTCATGGCCCACTCGAAGACAGCTAGCCTCGCCACCGCGTTCGGTGAAAGCTGAGGGAGCTCGAGGTTGTAGGCCTTGAGGACTTCGCTAAGCATCCCCACTGCAGGCAGTCCGAGGCCGCCCTCGAAGAAGGCCTCGAACACCACCACTTCATCAGCCCGAGGCTCTGGTACGGCCTCCGATTTCGCTGGAACCCTGAGTTGGATTTTTGCTGCAATCTTCCCCTCGCAGGCCCTCCGGACGGACTCCTCTGTGGAAATCGAAGCTCTCATCTCCAAAGTCTGCTCGAATTTATCGGAAGGCATCCGAAGGTCCCTCGGCCCCAATCGCCTGGCTGCGGGCTTCGCTGCAGCGGCCGCTGCCGCCACCGCCTGCACTTGGGCGGAGCCTGAGCTCGAGCCCAAGGCCAAAGGCCTCGCCACTGCCTTCTTCGGCATTTTAATGGGGCTTCGGCTCGAAGGGCTAAAGATGGTGAAGGGCTAAAAACTAGCGAAGGGGGCTCGAAGCGAAGCTAGAAAGAGAGGAGAGCGAAGGCTGTAAGGCGACGAGAAGGAAGCAAATGAAGGTGTGCCGGAGCCGCACACGGTAAGCCCCTATTTATAGGAGCGGTAAGAATTCCAACCGTCGTGGGCCGAACCCACCGCCAGGTGGGCCTCCAGCGAAGGCAAATCGGCCCAAAGCAAGGTAACGGTAACTTTTTTGGCCATTGCGGAGCCGTTCGGGCTCCCCGAGGCCGTTCTGGCAATTAGCGCGGGCATTTATTACCCCCGGGTATCGAGGTCACCTTCTGCCCAGTCTCCGAAGGTATGTTTTCTCTGAAGTCGTGTTTCCAGGTCATTTGTCCTAAGGACGCGGGCACCCCTTCGTCCCGAAGGCCTACACGCGAGGGGCTACTGTTGGGGGAATATATTTCCCTTGAACAGGGGCCAAATGACGTCAGCCTCCGACAGCCTTCGGCCCAGAGCCCAGCGTTGTCGGAGCCTGTTTTCTCTCTAAGTATTGTTTTCAGGTCCCAAGGTGCCTATTCGTGGGTCCAGCTCAGAGCCCCCACTTCGGGCCCTGGGGCAGGAGGCCGGAGGCCACCCTCTGGTTGCAGGATGTCGGAGGCCGCCCTCCGGAGCCAAGTCCAGAGGCCGCCCTCCGAGAGCCAAGCTCGAAGGCCGCCCTCCGGAGCCAAGCCCGGAGGCCGCCCTCCGGAGCCATGCCCGGAGGCCGCCCTCCGGAGCCAAGTCCGGAGGCCGCCCTCCGGGAGCCAAGTCCGGAGGCCGCCCTCCGAGAGCCAAGCCCGGAGGCCACCCTCCGGAGCCAAGTCCGGAGGCCGCCCTCCGAGAGCCAAGCCCGGAGGCCACCCTCCGGAGCCAAGTCCGGAGGCCGCCCTCCGAGAGCCAAGCCCAGAGGCCACCCTCCGGAGCCAAGTCTGAAGGCCGCCCTCCGAGAGTCAAGTCCGGAGGCCGCCCTCCGAGAGTCAAGTCCGGAGGCCACCCTCCGGGAGCCAAGTCCGGAGGCCACCCTCCGGAGCCCAGTCCGGAGGCCGCCTTCCGGAGCACGCTTCGAGGCCCCCCCTCCGGGGTACACTTCGAAGCCTTCTCCCCAGCCTCCACCTTCGGTGTGTCTTTTAGCTGGTCAAAGCCTGGCATAGCCTGACACATCTGTAAAGCTGTAAAGCTGTCTGGGGGAATCTGTAAAGCTGTAAATTTGTCTGGTACCTTTGCGCAGTAGCTAGCTCCCTTTCCCTGTCTACCCCTATAAGCCTAGGAGCTTGTAGAGGGTGTCTTGGTCTTTTCCTTAAGGCTTGCGTGCCTATAAAAGCAGGGCCAAGGCCTTGTAATGGGACACACGCTCTAGGGGGCCAAGAGACCCTGGGACTATCGCTCCATACTAAGGCATACCATGCCAAATCCACCACAAACTGGACGTACGGCTATTATCCCCTAGGGGAGGCCCGAACCAGTATAAACCCTTTCTCTCTCTTTGAGAACCCATCGAGGTTCATTCTCTACATTATACCCCACCATAGATAAACCTGCTGGAACTAACGCAATTGTTCCAACAATGTATATCACGTGAAGGGGTTCACCGAAGGGGGCCTTCGGTGTCTGGTGTGAAGGGTCTTGTCGAAGGTAGCTTTCGGCGCTCGGATCGATCTGGCCGAAGGTGGGCTCTGAAAAGATCTTGACATGAAATCACCTCCGAACAACGAGGTTTGGTGCGAAGTCTCTGACACGACAAAAATATATCAACACAGTGACGAAGCCTGCTGTGGAGCGTTTTGGCGTGTGGGACTTGATCAAACCGACAACAGCGTGACAGCTCTGGCACGGTCAGTCAAAGCAAGAGTTCTGCCGAGGGGTGTTATGGCACCCTCCAAAAATTAGTCTCCTAGCTCCGGACACCTCCGGTGAAGTGGCTCCGAGCGTGAAAACCTGTAACAGAACAGAGATCAAGTGCCAATTTGGCCTAGAGACCCAATCTGCTAAGTGTTGTAGTAGGGAAATGAAGGTAGAAATCTGTTACGTAGACTAACGGATACTTCATAGGATAAGTAATAAGGTGATAGCAATATGTTACGTAGATTAACAGGTACTTCACAAGCGAAGTAACATGGCTTACCACGGTTTCGGTGTGGCCGACGGAGGGCTTTCAGGCAAACCCACGTAGGTTGTGCAGAAAGTAAATAAAAGGTAAATACGGTTCAAAGCTAGGGCTTTGTGATTGATTTATGTTGGGGGTTTTATGAACCGGCCTCACCCCTATATTTATAGGGGCTAGTCTTCTTATCTCTAAGATTAATATGGTAGGATTCGTCCTAATCAAACTTACAGATAAAATTAGCCAGAATCAGACTCAAACTCTATCTCTGAAAATTAGCCCAAAGTGGGCCTTCGGTAGGGCCTGTCGAAGCCTGCTCCTCGGGCTGAAGTTTTGGCACGTCAGGCCTCCGAAGGCCTGTCGGCCAAAGGCATCAGGCTGCCAGAAGGCTTCCGAAGCCCATGTTTGATCAGCCTTCGGGCCGAAGGTAACATGCCACTAGAGGGCCTCCGAAGCCTAATGCTCGATGGGCCTTTGGCCCTATAGTGCTTTGGCCTGATCTAGGACTTGTGTATTTTTGGCCCAAATTACCAAAATTGATATTTTGACAATCTTGACCATTAATGCCATTTCTTGCTATCAACACAAACACTTATGCAAGGTAGAAGGAATATAGCAATTCGCATGAATCCAATCACGCCTAAGTAGCACGTTGTAGTTAACTTGCACATCTACCACGAAGGACGCTATAGGCAACATCTTGTGGCCTACTATGAGCTTTAGGAATAGAATGCCCTTCACCTCAGAGCTCTCGTCGTTGAAGTCGTTCAACGTCAGGTTGGTCTTCATTAGGTCCTCCTCATCATTGTCAAGCTTCTTCAGAAGTGTGTAAGACATCAAGTTGACAGTGGTGCCTCTATCTACCAACATCCTCGAGATCGGCTTGCCGTCAATATGCCCTTGAATGTAGAGGGGATTCAAGTGATGAGTCGACTCCTCGGGCTTCTCAAACATAGCTTCACGTGGGCTGAGGTTTAGTTGAGCGACCTCGGCCTCATCTTCTGGCAAACAAAACTCAGCGGGAAGCATCACTACATTCACATCCATCGCTTGAGGAAGAGGTCCCTCCAAGACGGGTGTGTTGTCATCATCCATCATGTCATCATCATCATCACTTGGAGTAGGAGTTGGGTTGTCCACTGCAATCGGCTTGGGCTTCCATACCTATTTGGGTATTGGTCGGGGCGAATCTCCTCGAAGATCATATCTCGTATGTTTTCAGCCTTCTTCTTTCTCATCTCTTGTGCCCAAAGACATTGCAGACACCTCTTCTAGGACTCAGTCATGCTTGGAGGTGCCCATGAAGGTTGCGGCTTTGTACCAGGGGCCACAAACTTACTCCTGGTATTTTTATCCAAGTGGGAAATACCCGGGTTGACCTCGACAATTTTGTGCTTGTCGTGGGGCTCCTTCTGCGTATTGTCGGTCAGACTGGGCCTTGCCGGTTGGACTAGCCATTGCTAGGAGACCGAAAAGTGGCGGTCAGACTTTCCATAGTAGGCTGGTCAGACTGGTTGGAGGAGCTCAGTCTGACTGGCCCTAGGGCGTCAGTCAGACCAACGACACCATTCTTGGTCGCCTTCTCTGGATCATGTTCACCCCACTCCAGAAGGGTCCCTTCGAGGATTTGGACGTCTTGGAAACCCACCTTGATGATGATGGCCTCAAAGGTCCTCTTCAGTGTTCTTGTGCCTTCATGCTCATCTCCTTTATCTTCTTGTTGAAGTGGTCATCCTTTGCCTTATGGTGCGACGAACAACTAGCTGAAGACACCACCACTGCCCACTGTGCTCATTAGTCCTTGCATGTTATGAAACTCGGGTGGTCCAACAGGGGCGTATGTGAAAAAATAAGGGAATGGATACCCTGCAGGAGGGAAGTAGAAAGGGTTCCACTGTGCCATCGAAAGCTGGTACGGAGGTTGAGAAACCAAGGGTTGGTTTCAGTGTTTGTGATGAGTGATTGACAGGCTTTTACCCTCTGGTTCGAAGGGGTACCTCCGAAGGGGGTTCGGAGGTTGTATCTCCGAAGGGTGTTCGGAGGTGGTTTCACCGAAGTGTGTTCGGTGGTTTGGTTGCTGCAGCTGTTGCAGCGGAGTGTGCGTGTCGGAGGGGTCCGACAGTACACGATGACTGGGTGTGTACCGAAGGCTTCGGTACTTTGGGCGGAACACCGGAGTGTGTGCCGGAGGTTGCTAACCCGGAGAGGTCTCCAGAGTACTGGAAACACTTGTCTGTTTGTCGGTGGTGCGCAGGGACCTCGGAGGCGACGGACAGGTTCGCGGCAGGTGATGCGTCAAGCGGGGAGGCTTGATGCCAGGGGAGCGGGGAGCTCCGTCACGGTGGATGCGAAGGGGTCTGGGTCGGTCCTCGGGTCGAGGCGTGCCAGGTGAAGGCAGAGAGTGCGGAGTGTGGCTCTTACTGAAGGTACTCCAAGACAAAGTCCTCGGAGGCGAGGCACTTCGAAGGTACTCCGGAGGGAGTGACTTCGGAGTTGGTTCGATCAAGTCCTATGCGGAGGCAAGGAGTTCGAAGTGTGCTCCGGAGGGAGACATTCGAAGGTGCCCGATGAAGGTCTCAGAAGTCGAGGCGCATCGAAGGCATGGTCCGGGTGAGGCTCGTCGAGGAGTGTGCTCGGAGAGAGACACTGCGACGAAGTGCTCATGGAATGCTTCATGCAGAAGCCTTGGACGAAGGAGGGACTTCAAAGGGTGGTACTCCGAAGGTGGGGCTTCGGAGTGAGGAAGGCTTCGGAGCGAGGCTAGCTCCGGAGCAAGGTTGACTTGAGGTGCTTCGGCCATGCATGGCTTCGGTACACGGACTGACGGAGTTCGAGCTGGGGGAGGCTGCGAAGCCGTGGCGGTCCACTCCGGAGGTGTTGGTGCGAAGGCCCAAGGGCTTTGACGGCTTCGGCTCAAAACCGTCACTGTATCGGAGGCCATCTTCGGCGAAGCGAAGGCCACCAGGCTCAAGGCTTCTCGCCGAAGCTACCGCACCCTCGCGTGCGAAGGGGGGCTTCGGAAAGGTCAAAGGCTGCAAGTCTAACAGTGTCTGCTCTGCAAAAAGCTGACGCTGTCCCCTCTGCAAAGGCTGACAGAGAAGCCTCCAATAAAGTTGACTACCTTTTGTACCCCTCTGTTCTGTAGAGACAAAATTGGTGTAAACCCTAGGGGTAAAGTAGTCAATTCCTTTGGGTGAACTGTGGGCTATAAATATGGGGGCTCGGTAGGTAACATTTAACACTTTGAGCATTTACTTTTGATCTCCTGTAGCCACACACTTCGTTGTATTCATCCAGAGTTCAATTTTATTGTGTTCCTTGTTCAAGCGGCGAAGCGCTGCCTCTTGTGCTTTTTGCTTGAGCTTGTGTTTCATACCTCGCTAGTTGTAGTGCGCCGAAGCCTGTCTAGGCGAAGGGTGTCTTTGTGCGAAGTGTGTTTTTCAGTGCGCGTTCGCTCTGTGTAACTTGAGGCTAGACCTCACTGCTTACTAGCGAAGCCCTGATCGAAGCCCGTTTTGCTTCTTGTGTCGAAGCCCCTAGCGAAGTCTATTAGTGTGCGTTTAGACCTTCGTGTACGAAGCCCAGCACCAGTTGCTGCTGCCAAGTACTTGGTCGAAGTCCTCAGTTGGGTGTCCACTCTTGCGAAGGGTGAAGTGCGAAGCCTGCTAGAAGCACCCTGTGTGCGGAGCCTGCACTGACTTAGCAGAGTAGATTTTCGAGGGTTGTTAGTGGAGCGAAGTCTTCTTGGCTTCGAACTTTTGCTCCTGCGAAGCCTGTGTTCGGAGCTGTCAAAGCACCTCCGAACCAGACCTCCGAAGGTAGTGTTCGAAGCCTGTTCCGCAGAAGACAGAACTGAAACCGAAGGCTAGTTTTTAGCCCAAAATTTTAAAAGCTCCCATTCACCCCCCTCTGGTCGCCGTTTCCGGTGCAACAGAGGTAGAGGCATGGGTGCCTCTAGTAGCCTCGGGTAGGGGTGACCGAACCTATCTCCTTGTGGATGGTTCGGTCTAGTAGGAGGTCTTAGCCAAGTGTTCGCTCTCTCGGCCTTCTTCTGGTGTTTCTAAATTAGCATCTCATGTGTCACCTTTAGCTTCTTGTGGGATCTAGCAAAAGATGCTCCGTTGGCGTTCACTTTCCAAAACACAACTTTGCGATTTTTTGGTACAAGCATCTATCAGCGAGGCTCTCCAACCACGACCGCTTTCCCCTTAGATGTCTCGGCCTGTTCATGCCAAATCAGTACCTTCTTCCCATCAAGGTCAATGGTGTTCACGCGAAAGGGGTCTTGATCTAGTTTCATCTTGGGACTAGTGTCCAACATCAACCGTCCTTCTTCTATGGCCGATTGAACCTATTGACGAAAAACATTGCAATCATTAGTAGAGTGAGAATGTGAGTCATGCCACTTACAATAAGAGTGTTTCTTCAAATCGTCGGCAGTAGGAATGACGTGATCCTTCGGCAACCTAAGGAGTTTTTTCTTCAACAAAAAATCAAATATTTTATCGCATTTGGTCATGTCATATGTGTATTTGACCTCACTTGGCTGACTCTTAGTGGGAGACGGTTGTAGCTTAGAGAAAGTGAATGGCTTGGATTAATTGGACCAAGTCCACTCGGCCATGTACATGTCAGCCGAGTCATTCTCGCTTCCAATGACTCCTCATCACAATGCTCTATGACGTGCAACTTGGCTTTGGGTTTACTAAACATCTTAGTGAATTTTTTAGATTTGACCCGTCCTTCCTGGGCTAGAGCTTTCTATAGCACATGGTTTACTTCTAATAAATCCTAGCCATCTAGCTTCTCCTTAAGTTCGGAATGCAAACCATTGAAAGCCAAGTCAGCTAGGTCTCTCTCAGAAATGTTCAAGCTAAAACATCGGTTTCTCGTGTCTCTAAACCTCCTAATGTACTCAAAGACACTCTCATTAAATTTTTGTTTAACCGATGTCAAGTGTGAGAGCCTAAGTTCAGTTTCTCCAGTATAAAATAATTATGAAACTTCTGCTTTAATTGGGCCTAATTTTGAACGGAGTTTGGCGGTAGCGCCGAAAATCAAGTGAAAGCGGTGCCGGATAGAGACAAAGAAAACAACCTAAGTTTAAAGGCATCCTACCCAGTAGCCTGTCCACATTGCGCTAGAAATTTACCTATGTGCTCCCAAGTCATCTTGTTGTCCTCGATGTTTAATTTGGTGAATTCGAGAACCCTAAAACCATGAGGATATGAGATCGTGTCAAAATAATCCGGGTACGGCTTGTGGTAAACCCTAGTCCAATTCTAGGGTGTGTAGCCTACACTCTCTGAAATAGTGCACGGATACACTAATCTATATCATCAACGCCTCTATCCTGGGGATGCCTAGTATGCAGGGGCACGACACATGGTGGTATCTCGGTGTGTCGGCCATATAATCCCTCCCGGTTGTCCTCCTCACATGTCGTCTAATTTTAGGCGACGTGCTTGGGTCTTTGCGGATGTGGGACAATACGAGGTGTAGGAAGCACGGGTAAAGGTAGCATGGGCACTGGCAGAGGCAGTGCGGAGACTATGATGGGGGTGGTCTGACCGGCCATAAGGGCGGTTGGACCAGGGGTATAGTAGCCAGTCGGACCGGCCGGATAGACGGTCTAACCGGCTATTGTCAGCGGTGCGGGATAGCACGTGTCGGTTTGATCAGCCTGAGGGCTGGTCTGACTGACGGGGGTGAGTGGGGTCTAAGCCATGGATGCCAAGGCCGTAGATGCAATATTTTTCCTGTATTCCAATCGGTTCTACCGTATATGTGATGAACAAGGGGTACACTAGCAATTAGGGTCGAAGAAGCGGCCTCAGAAAAACTGAATCTCCTAAACATCGCCTCCATCCTAGAGTCGGCCACGGGCCCTTGACGATTTGCAAATGTGGTTCTAACCACTTGATCTATAATTGTCGCTATTTTTTGTTCGGTTTCAAGGGTAGATATAGGGGGAGGTGATGTTACCTTGCCCATGGGATGTTGGGGAGATTGGTGTTACGCTTGACGAAGCATGCACGGGTCTTGGTGTAGCACCCTAGCATGATGGCATGTAGGTCCCTCATCTTGGCCTCAATCTCGGCCCTGTCCTCCTTGGAAATATCTTCTAGGGTGGGGAGGATGATGTTGTCATCGTCAATTTCCGTGCTCCCCACCATGTTTGATGTCGTAGAGGGTGTAGTCGATATAGTCGAAGTGGTCGTACCCATCGCCGACGTAGTTGGACTTGTCATGTGCGCCCCAGCAGAGTTGCCAAAAGTGTGTTCACACTAAAGTCTTTCGACAAAGCGCCAATCAATACTAACGTCGATATGATGATCCAAAAGCGCGTAGACGCTCGGGGTAGCCCTCCAAACATCACACGATGACGACGCCATGTTCCGATGGCCCTTGACCATGACAAGAGAATTTAAGGTGAAGTCACCAGGCAATCGGATCATTGCCGCGAAGGAGTAACCAAATTGACCAAAAGAAAAGGGGCGGTTAGATCGGCCAAGGCGGGCAGGTCAAACTAACTTAAAACCAGCGATCAAACCGGCAATGCGAAGGGGTGGACGATCAGGTCGGCCAGAGAAGGCCGCTAGGACCGACTATACACGGTCGGTCGGACTGGCCGTGTTACGGCGGTTGGACCAGCAGCAAGGCCCGGTCGGACCGGCGGGTGCCGGCGGTCAGACCGATGGCTAGGGAAAAATTAACCCCAGGCCTCTGACGATCACCTTGTCGGTGATGGCTCGATGCAGGGCTTCTTGGTGATGAATATGAACACTTTGGCCCCTACAAAACACGCAAAATCAGTAGCAATTCGGCCTAGAGACCGAATTACCAATAAAACCGATAAAAACCTGTTACGGGGGTGAGACGGATGATTCACGAGCGAATAAACAAGTATTACCGTGATTATGATGCAATGGACAGAAGGTTTTCAGTGCAAACCAACAAGATGGATGTGCTATGGCTAAACCTAGGGCAAAAAGATAGTAGATTGGAAAAAGAACGATTCCACAGGGAGTAGATTAGATTGGATTGGAGTCTCCTTTTGAATAGGACTTGCCCCTATATTTATAGGGGGTGGTCTTGTCGTTCATGGGCTTAATTTCTACTTTAGATTGACTAAGGTACGAATCCAAGTCGTTAAAAATCACTTGGAGATAAAAATACCTCAAGATTAGTCGTTTTGGGGTCGGACTCAGACTGTGCCTGTTAACCGGGCCCATATGGCCGTTCTAATCGGGATACCATGGCCGGTTGGACCGGCCTACTATGGCCAATTGGACCAGCCTGTGCTAGGGAAAAACACATTTTCGGCCAAAATACCATTTTGACATTTTTGACCATTAGTGCCATTTTTACTATCAACAGTAATCAAGTATGGTCGTATCCCATGCAATGATGTTCTCATCATGTGGTCACAACCATAGACAACCATCTAACCAATCTCAACCCTCAATTAACTCTAATATAATAGTTCGCGTACTTCCTACCTCGCACCACTGCCCTATGCGCTCTCGTCCTCCCTAGTGGAACAAACAGCGCCACACCACTAGAGAAATGAACATGAACAATGCCACGTCACCAGGGAAATGAAGAAGAACAATGACACGCATGCATTAAATCGATTTCTCCTCCACACAACATGGAGTAGCTTCCACCGTACTCACGTCGTCGTGCCACTACCGTCCTCTTCACATCTCCATGCTGAAAACAACCCTGTGCAATCAATGAGTCAATAGCTCCTCCACATGGTGCCAAGCTATCACCACCTGCACGGTGCCAAGCTATCACTATCCGCATGGTGTCGTGCCACCACCGCCACCCTCCACATGGCTCTATGTTGAAGAACAGCCCTGCACAGGTAGAGAGTTGATCGATCCTCCACATGGTAAGCAAATCTGAGTTAGTAATTATTATTTCGTCTTGTTTATCTACTAAGAAAACCAAGTTGAGGTGTGACTTGGTTATTTGAGTGATGAGTGATTGACATGTATGGTTTTGGTTTGAAGTTTAAATACAATGTGTCTGTGATGAATGCTCTGGCTTGAAGGTTGAAGATAACGTGATGAGCATTGAAATGTTCCAGTTATAGAAGAAACATGCTTGCTTGTCTTATGTGTGCAGGACTTGGATGCTACTTGATTGTCAATGGAAGGTGATCAGGACCATGTAGGGAACTTGTTGCTGGACGATCAAGGAGGCCGGGTGAAGTCGAGGATGATCCTAGTGGTACACATGAAGATTAAGCAAGTCATGTGTTGAAGGTTAATGAAGACAATGTGTTGACCAATTTAAGCGAAGGGAGTTCTAGTGCAAGTGACAACGCGTCTTGTGAATCGGGAGCAGAAGAGACTTCCTGGCAGTCAAGATCGCAAGATGGTGACACATGTCATGGTGGATTAGTGAGAAGGTGTCAGGCACTTTGGCGGTTTAGGCTTGAAACCATTGACCACGTCAACCATAGTTTGAAGATCAACGTACTTGATGCGAAGCTGTGGAATCCACACAAGAGAAGTATCGGGAAAAAAATCTAGGAATTGTATTTTACCTTTTTGTCCTTCGGGCTTTGAGTCTGTATTTTTACCCTCTACCCGACGGTCATTTCAGTATTTTGTCTTGAGTGCTTAGGCTATAAAAAGGATTCAACCCTCTAGGGTTTAGGTAACACTTTTACTCACTTCAATCTAAAAATCTTGAATTATTTTTGTGACGGTGTTCATTTTTCTCTCTAGTTTTACCTGTGCGCTGTCAGCGGAAGGAATTACTTCGGGCACCGACATTGCTCTCCCCTACCGGTGTGTCAGTTGATCCATTTTTTCTCCTGTCGCTGTGGTTTCTGTCTACTATTTTTCACTTGGATTTTGCATTGGTGTTCTTGATTTTTCTCTGGACACTGTTTCGCTTGGTGTGCACCTGTGTACATGGCTCGATCCACATCAGACCACCCTCCACTAGTCGGCTAGCGCAGTAGTCTGCCTGCAAGTGGTGTTCTGGTCTCCACTAGTCGGCTAGCGCAGTAGTCTGCCTGCATGTGGTGTTCTAGTCAATGTATTCACTACAACAATCCAGGCAACTTTCGTCGGCCAAAGCCGACGGAAGTTAGCCCTTTCCCGATGGAAGAAGCTAACTTCCGTCGGCAAAAGGCTAACTTCCGTCGGCATTTGGCTGATGGAAGTGTGGAGACGGAAGTTAGCTAACTTCCGTCGGCGGCCGACGGAAGTTAGCTAACTTCAGTCAGCTTCACGTGGCCGACGGAAGTTAGCGCCGAACTCTGCCACGTCAGTAGAGGGGCGCTGACTTCCGCCGGCCAGCCTGGCCGACGGAAGTTAGGGGCAGCTAACTTCCGTCGGCTTTGGGCCTAGCCAACGGAAGTTAGCCTTTCTGCCCACGTGGCCGAAAGCAGCTAACTTCCGTCGGCTATGGTCAAAGCCGACGGAAGTTAGCTGGTATTTTTTGTTTTGTCCTAGTTTCCCTATTCACACTCACATCCAAACACAATTTATATCACATTCACATATAACATCCAAAATCACATCCAGTTGAAATGCAATAGGCCGACCAATTAATGTCGGATCTATGCATCTCAGGAGCTGCTCTTGACGACGTCTGTTTGAAGAAGAGGAACTATCCTGGAATAGGGTGTCCTCCTGACTCGTCTGTGTACTCGCTGGAGTACTCGCCGATGTACTCCCAAAGCAGAAGAGCTTCCTCGTGACACTCTTCACCTTTTTCGACATCCTGTTCATAGTCATATGCTTCAACTCCTTTCCACAATTGTTTCAACTCTTCAATTAAGGGCTTTAGCATCACGTTTAGTCGTGTTCCAGGATGCTCTGGACTGGGTATAATGAGACACAAGAACGTAAATTCATATTTCATACAAAACGAAGGTGGAAGGTTGTATGGAATAGCAATCACAGGCCAACAAGAGTACGACGATGCGGTTACATTGAAAGGCGTGAATCAATCTGTTGCCAACCCGATGCGAACATTCCTTGCATCACTAGCAAAGTCTACATCAAAATCATCTAGAGCCTTCCATGCCTCACAATCAGATGGGTGCACCATTACTTGATTATTCTCACGTACACCTTCTTTATGCCATCGCATATGTCTAGCGGTTTTCTTTGAGATAAACAATCGTTTCACCCGAGGTGTAAGAGGCATGTAACGAAGTTGCTTATGAGCAACCTCTGTTGTCACCTTTTCTCCGTCTTCATTTACGACCTCTACGAATCTCGGTTTACCACATTTTAATCATTTCACCTCATTACTATGTTCTTTCCAGAACAACATACAATTATCTCGGCACACATCAATCTTCTCATACTCCATACCGAGAGTAGAAAGCATTTTCTTTGACTGGTACATGTCTTTCGGCACCTTATGGTTCTTAGGAAGGATATCGCTGATCATATTCAAGATCTCCTTATAACAATTGTTTGAAAATGCAAACTTTGACTTAATGGCCATAAGACGGGTCACGAAAGCGAGAACGCTTATGGTGGTGTGCTCATGCAATGGCTCTTCTGAAGCTCGAAGGATGCCAAAAAACTTTTGAACCTCCGGTGTTGGAGGATCCTCAGGGTTTGATTCAAACTCCGGTCGTATATCAACAAGCATCTCATCCATCCTATCGTCAGCAACGCTGTCATCTTCTTCTTCCACTACTAATACTGTTTTTCACGGCCTGTCTCACCGTGAAAAGTCCAAACTTCATAACCTAGCACGAAACCATATTTGCAAATATGCAATGACAACGTCCTCTTGTCTTGCCAACGAGAATTTTTGCACTTCATGCATGGCACCTCGCGCCAGTGTTTGTTGTCAAAGCGAATGCACGATCAACAAATTTCTCAGCGTTGATTACCCACTCCCTCGTGTGAGCTCCACTTTTCATCCAACCACTATACATCCACCATCGGTCTTCTTCAGCCATTCTATAGGCAAAACATTCATTCAATCGAGAATGCATCATAAGTACCACGGGCCTATGTCTATAGGAAAAGATAGGTCCTAAACCCACCCAAGAGTGACCGACAAAACATGGTATTTATGACGAGCCATGAGTCTGAACGAAATTTCAGCAGCATAACCCCGATGTTCTCCAATTGCACACCTGATAGTGGTGCAATGGAGAACAACAAGGTTATGTTACTGAAATGCCATTCGGACTCATGACTTATCATAAAGACCACGCCCTGTCGCCCACTCCGAGGCTGTCCAAAAAGGGACAATTCCGGACATACACATCTCACACGCATGACACGTGTGAAACATGTTGGTCCGAAACGGGTGACGCATAGGTTTCGTTACACTATCTACGTTGTTGTCAAATAAAAAATTGCATACGAAAAGAAATATATATAATAAAGTATATATATATAACATACTAATCACCGTAATGAAATCATCAACAAACCACAAATTAACACAAGAATATAATTAATAGCACATATATATTTAAATTTTACCACACAAGAAGATGCAATTGAGGCAAAGTCCAACTGCAGTCCAAGATTTTTAAAAATTACACGCCAAAATGCTATGACTTCTGAGTTCTGATTATTGGATGCAAACATCAATTTTATATTTAAACATTTTCCTGACCATGTGATTGTTAACACACTAGTTTATTATGGATAACTAAATCTGCTTAACCATTATGAATCCTTAGAATTTTCTATCATATTATCACATAATTCAACTAAAACCATTTTTGCACTTGCTCATATCACCTTGTTTGATGGCTAATATCCTTATTCTCCCATATTGTCATCTTCATTTTTTTGCACCAAGTTGATTGTTAAAGAATGGGTATCGAACATATATTCATTTGTTGTTAATCCAACACTAATTGACATTGTTGATGAATAATAAATGTAGAAAGAGAGAGAGATGGGTACCTCGACGGGCGGCGGCGGGTGGCCGTTGGGCGGTCGGCGGCGGTGGGAGGCCGGTGGCCGGCGGCACGTGGGACTAGGCAGGACGGCGGCGCGGGCGGTCGGCGCGGACCGGCGGCGGTGGGGCAGGCCGGTGGGCCGGCGGTGGGTGGCCGTGGCGGCGGGCGGCCGGGCGACGTCGCGGGCCGGAGGCGGGCGACGGCGCGGGTGACGTCGACGGCGGCGCGGGCGACGTCGACGGTGGCGCGGGCGACGTCGACGGTGGCGCGGGCGAGAGGCGGCGAGGGCACGGGCGAGAGGCGGCAAGGGCGCGGGACGAAGGTGGGCGGCGGCGGCGCGGGCGGGATGCGGCGGCACGGGCCGGAGACAAGTGGCGGCGTGGGCCGGAGGTGGGCGGCGGCGGCGCGGGTGGGAGGTGGCGTGGGCTGAGACGGCAGCGCGGGCTGAGGCGCGCGGCAGGTGTGGGCGCGTACAGGGAGTTAGGTCTCCCTGTACGCGCGTGGTTGGGGAAAAAACCCCTAACTTCCATTGGCCAGCATTAAAGCCGACGGAAGTTAACTTAACTTCCGTCGGCCACTTAAGACCGACGAAAGTTATTTAACTTTACGGAAGATATTTTAGCCGACAAAAACTCTCTGATTTCTTGTAGTGATTGCTGCCTCTATGTTTTTTCCTTGGTCAGTACGCACGCAGATCGAAGTAGCACCAGGTGCAAGGTACCGTAGGCCACCAAGCAAGGCCTAGAGCTCGTGGATTTTAACCACCGCTTGCGCTTGATGCCGACTGAAATCAGGAGCGTTTTCCCTAGTCTGCGTAATTTTATGGATGCATTTAATCGGCCGCTAGCTCCTTCGTTCCGTTTGTGTTTTTATCTCTGTTTAGTATGTGTGTTCTAGGGCACCTGATTTTTCTGCATTGTCTGTGTACATGGAACCACAGCTTCTCCACTAGGCGCACGCGTGCGCGCAAGTGGTTTACATTCATTTGCCTGATTTTCTCTGTAGTGTGCTCGTCTTCATCTGCAGTCGCGAAAAGTTTCTATCTCAAGCCTGAGCCGGCGTCTGCTTCTGCGTTTTGGAGCTCAACACCTTGACTAGGTTTTCTCTACACGACATATGTTTCTCCTACGTGCGTGCGGTTCCGTTCTTTGCTATGGTGAGTTTTTCATGCCTTGGGTCATGAGACCACCACCGTGGCTTCGTGCGTGTCTCAGCGCTGCCATCTAGTGTTTCTCTGCCCCTCGGTTTTCGTGTCAGCGCACATCATTGCCTTCGCCTGGTCAGAGTTAGAGATAGATTTGGATCGGATATGGATGGAAATGAAGCCGGATAGTACTATTTATCATATTTTATTTCGAATACGAATACGGATTCAGATGTTTTCGGATATGAATACAAAACAGATATTTCGAATACGAATATACATATATTTTGAATACGAATACATATTCGGATGTTTACTCGGTTTTAACTCGAAATGTTCATCATTTCATAAAATATCCAAAAGTTAAAGTGTCCAATACCGTGACAAGTTTTGTATTTTTTAGAGTTTATTTGATTTTTAGAATTAAAAAACCTTACTCTCCGCATTAACGATGGAGTGTCGTAACATAGATTTTTTTAGACTTTATTTGATTTTAGTGCATTATTTTAAGTACTTACAGTTCAAATTTCACATATTCCAATTTAAATCCTAAAAACACAATTAATGAATTAAAAATAGCAAATGGATATAGAAAAATAAAAAAGTTTTATATGGAATGATATATGTTGTATTTTGATTATAAAAAAGTTTCAACTTCAAATAAGCATTTAACCATCAATTTATTTTAAACCATAACCTATTACTTCTTAAAACTTTAAATCATCTCAAGAGAATCTAAGGTTTCTTAACATACTATATGATAAATTTCTTGAAACAATTTTAAAATTTTATCATAGTATCTACGTATAATATTATAACACCATGAAAAGTCTCATATTTTTTAGATTTTATTTGATTTTTTATATTTAAAAACACTTATGCTCCACATTACCGATGAAGTGTCGTAACATAATTTTTTTTAACATTTCTTTAAATTTAGAAGATAGGAACTAAAAATAGAGACAAAATAGTGAATATGATTTTTCTATAAATTTTAATGCATTATTTAAGGTACTTGCGGTTCAAATTTCACGTATTCCAATTTAAATCCTAGAAACACAATTAATGAATTAAAAATAGCAAATGGATCTATAAAAATACAAAACAATTATATGAAATGAGATATGTTGTGTTTTTATTATTAAAAAAATTTCAAGTTCAAATAAACATTTAACCATCAATTTACTTTAAACCATAGTTTATTACTTCTCAAAACTATAATTCATCTTAAGAGAATCTCATGTTTCGTAACATCCTATATAATAAATTTCTTTAAACAATTTAAAAAATTTATCATAATATTTACATATAATATTATAATAACATGATAAGTCTCGTATTTTTCAGACTTTATTTGATTTTTTATAATTAAAAAACCCTTAAGCTCCATAGTACCGATAAAGTGTTGTAACATAAATTTTTTAACATTTCTTTAAATTTAGTGGATAATAAATAAAAATGTACATAAAATTGTGAATATTATTTTTATATAATTTTAGTGCATTATTGTAGGTACTTGCAGTTCAAATTTTACATATTCCAATTTAAATCCTAGAAACACAATTAATGAATTAAAATAGCAAATGTATCTAGAAAAATACAAATAAATTATATGGAATGATATATGTTTTATTTTGATTATAAAAAAATTCAAGTTCAAATAAACATTTAACCATCAATTTACTTTAAATCATTGCCTATTACTTCTCAAAACTATAATTCATCTCAAGAGAATCTCACGTTTTATAACATACTATGTGATAAATTTCTTGAAATAATTTCAAAATTTTATCATAGTATAAAAGTATAATATTATAATACCATGACAAGTGTCGTATTTTTCAGACTTTATTTTATTTTTTTATAATTAAAAACCCCTCAAGCTCCATAGTACCAATGAAGTGTTGTAACATAATTTTTTAATATTTCTTTAAATTTAGTTGATAAGAACTAAAAATGGACATAAAATTGTGAATATGATTTTTTATAAATTTTAGTGCATTATTTTAGGTACTTGCATTTCAAATTTCACATATTCCAATTTAAATCCTAGAAACACAATTAATGAATTAAAAATAGAAAATGGATCTAGAAAAATACAAAAAACAATATATGGAATTAGATATGTTGTGTTTTGATCATAAAAAAATTCAAGTTCAAATAAATATTTAACCATCAATTTACTTTAAATCATAGCCTATTACTACTCAAACTATAAGTCATCTCAACACAATCTCACATTTCGTAACATACTATGTGATAAATTTCATGAAACAATTTCAAATTTTATCATAGTATCTACGTATGATATTATAATAACATGACAAGTCTCGTAGTTTTCAGACTTTATTTGATTTTTTATAATTAAAAAACCCTTCAACTCCACATTACCGACGAAGTGCCGTAACATAATTTTTTAGCATTTCTTTAAATTTAGTTGGTAATTATTAAAAATGTACACAAAATAGTGAATATGATTTTTCTATAAATTTTAGTGCATTATTTTAGGTACTTGTAGTTTAAATTTCACATATTCCAGTTTAAATCATAGAAACACAATTAATGAATTAAAAATAGAAAATGGATCTATAAAAATACAAAAAAATTATATGGAATGAGATATGTTATATTTTTATTATAAAAAAAGGTTCAAGTTCAAACAAACATTTAACCATCAATTTACTTTAAATCATAGCTTATTAATATTCACTAACTTAAGTATTCCATAATTATATAAATAATAAATAAACCATTAATATAGTGATAATATATCATCTTGAGTCTAAGTTTAATCTATATGAAATCCTAAAACGAATACGGATGTATCCATTTTCATATCCACGTTCAGCAGAATTCGGATATCCGTTTCCATATCCACATTTGTAAAACGAATCTGGATGTTTCCGAATGTCATCCATATTTAATTCGTATACGAATAAGGATATTCATATTTACAGCTATTCGAATATGAATACGGATAATTAGGATATTCTAACATCCATATCAATCCCTAGTCAGAGTAGTCACCACACTTTCCTATTTTGTGTCGTCGGTTTTTGTGCACCACCACTGTCGGTTCTCTTTTGGCCATTTTGCACGCAGGACCGCCGACCAACACACCAACACGCATCACATGCTGCTCGAACCAAGGCAACCATGGGTGCATGTAGTTGTTCATCACCGTGCGTACAGTTTTCTCTTCCTACACCGAGTTATTCGTCCGGTCTGCTACCGCGGTCAGCCTGTCCTGAGAGCACCTCGTCGACAACGTCTACTCTCACAGCTAAGTGCAGGTAAGACTCATTTCTCCTTTCTCTAGATGCACTTCATATAATTGATGAAATGACAATGAGGTTGTATGTCAACTGTTTGATGGAATGCTTTTGAGTAAATTTGTCTATGTCCATCAAGTGTTCGATCGAATGCCTCTTAGTGCTTTGTGCATTTCCTTATCAATAGAATGCTTATGGCATTTTTGAGAGCACTTTTATTTGATCTTGTTTGAATGCTTGTGATCTCTCAGACTATCTCTTCACATCTCAACTGTCATGAGAGTGATAGTATTTATTGTATCGAGATTTATAAATTTGTTTGCTTCTACTAGTTTACTTTGGAGGAGCGTTGGGTGAAAGAAATAGGCCGTTTTTTGAAATAAATTGTTGAGGCTCCTATTCACCCCCTCTAGTCTCCGAGTTTGGTTTTACAATTGGTATTAGAGCTGGTTAGATCACCAGTTGATCATAACCAGTTTTTTGATCTGTAGGCAACATGGAAAGACATGGTAAGATTCTGATGTTTCATGTGAAAGATTTCTCTTACTAGAAGGTGCGCATGAAGGCTTATCTTCAAAGCCAAGTAAGTGCTATTTGGGATATAGTTGATTCCAACTATGAGACCCCACTATTCCTTCCACTCAGTCTCAAGTTGAAACATATGATTGCAATAGCAAAGCCATGAACATATTGTTCACTAGCCTGAGCTGGAATGAATTTGATAGGGCACAACACCTTCGCACAGCTAGAGAAATCTAGAAAAATTTGTGTTTTTCATAAGGGCACAAATTAGATCAAGGTCAGGCGCCTAAGCACTTACAATCAAGAATATCAAATATTTGTGAAAGGCCCCGGTGAATCTATTAATGACATGTTTGCACGCTTTGATGGGATAGCGAGCAATCTTACCTCCATTGGGTTTTAGCTTTCTCTGATCATGAGAGGGTAAGGCCCCGGTGAATCTATTAATGACATGTTTGCACGCTTTGATGGGATAGTGAGCAATCTTACCTCCATTGAGTTTTAGCTTTCTCTGATCATGAGAGGGCGATCAAACTTCTCTATGCTCTTGATCGTAGTATATGGGAAGTTAAGATATCCAGTATTGAAGAGTCATCAAGTTACGACATATTGACTTGTGATGAACTCTTTAGTAAGTTGAAGTCCACAGAGATCACCAAGGAATCTCGACTAGGACATGGAATGCCTCAGAACATGGCGTTAGTTTTGATTCCTAATAGTGGCAACCCAGCAAGAACCAGTTTCTCTTGCACAAATTCTTTCTTGGGTCGTTTTGCATTGTTCTCCTTGGTCTCCATCACAAAAGAGTAAGTGGACACTTTAGATGATGAAGAGCTTGCTCTTATTGTTAAAAAGTTCACTCGTTTCTACAACAATAGACGAGATCAAAAGAGAGGAGTTTCTAGTGCTTTCTTTGAGTGTGCTGACACTTCCCATTTCAAAAACGATTGCCTAAGAATAAAAATATGGAAGAGAGTGACCATGAAAAACACAGAAAGAGAGACAAGAAGCCTTTCTTCAAAAAGAACCGCGACAAGGTTGCCAAGAAGGCAGCTAAAGCGACTTCTAGGGCATTCATGGCAGCCCTCAGCGACATTGACACATCGTCAAGCGATGAGTTGTGCTCAGATGAGGATGAACCATGGGAAAGAGCGAGAAGAAAGGGAAGGATTTCAACGGTCTATAATTCATGGCCAATGATAACAACAATGACAATGAGCTTGATTCCACTAAGGTAAATCTATCCTATGACCAACTTTCCGTTCGAGTAGATACTTTTAATGATGCTCTTGTTAGTTATGATAGATTACTTAAGGAGTCCGCTTGTGAATTGAAAGAACTTAGACCTAATTATGAATCTGTATCAAATGAACTTGCCATGCTTAAGTCTAAGTTAGATGGAGATGATTGTGAGTCGTGCTTGGTAGTCATGAGTGAGCTTGTCAAGATTTGTTCAGTGCACACTCAAGTCATCAATTGACTTTGGAATGTCAAGAAGAATCTCATTGAGGAGGAGTCTAGGTCTACTCGTTTAGATGCTTGTTTGAATTACCCTTTTCTTTCGAAGAATATTGAAATGAAAGTCAAGCATATCAAAGATTAGAATATAGATTGGAGAGTGTTGAGAGTTCTAAGGATGTGCAGCCAAAACATTCAACCTGCACTATCTTTTAGGACAAACTCAGCTGGGTTAGAGGGCAGGCTCAAAAACTCCTGACTAAAAATAAGTATCTCCTCTATGTTGTGGAAAAATGCTCTGAGAGCAAGGAAATGATGAATTTACTATTGGCCAAGACCAAGATGTGTGTCAACAAGGTTGGTTTAGCTTTGGGGTTGGGTTTTGAGAGATTTGAGTGTCATGAGAAGGGAAAGACCATTTTTACCTCTCCCACTACCCTTGAGGAAGAAAAATCTCAGATGGATAGTCCACCTAAAGCTCGATCCAACAAGCCCATCTAGATTCTCAAGCCCAAAAAACGATAGACTCCTCTTGATTCTTTACCAGGAACCTCCAATGCTAAAAAACTTTCATCAAACACCACAAAGTCCAAGAACCCTAACACTCAACCACCTCCCAATAAGACAACCTATCATTGTGAGTATTGCAAGAGAACTAGTCATCTTGAGGATTTTTGCTTCAAGAGGAAGCGAGGTGAGAGGGCTAAAAAGGCTAGGGCTGAGCAAGAGTTGTTCTACCAGTAGGGTGGTAGACTGAGGGTTCCTTAACGCGGTTAGAGGTAAGATGCCAGAGCGCTTCGTGTAGGTGGTGGTATGGGAGATAATTTTCGTGCCCATGCTCTCGAGGGTGGATATCGTTCTGGCAGAGTTCCAAGTTATTCTCGATACGACTTTGGATATATTGGATGTGATTTTAGGTAGTTTTGAGGACAATTCTTTGAGAGATAATTGCATTTTGGTCCTGACTACTATGCTTGTTGGACCGGAAATGGCGACCAGAGGGGGGTGAATGGGAGCTTTTAAAATTTCAGGCTAAAAATAGCCTTCTGTTTTAATTCAGTCTACTGCGGAACAGGCTTCGAACACAACCTTCGAAGTTCTGGTTCGGAGGTATTTGACAGCTCCGAACACAGGCTTCGCAAGGAGTAAAAGTCCGAAGCCAAGAAGACTTCGCTCAACACGCAACCCCGAAAAACCAACTCTGCTAAGTCAGTGCAGGCTCCGCACACAGGGTGCTTCGAGCAGGCTTCGCACTTCACCCTTCGCAAGAGTGGACTACCCTCTGAGGACTTCGACCAAGTACTTAGCGACAGCAACTGGTGCTGGGCTTCGTACACCGAAGGTCTAAACGCACACTAACAGACTTCGCTAGGGGATTAGACACGATAAGAAACACGGGCTTCGATCAGGGCTTCGCTAGTAAGCAACGAGGTCTAACCTCCTGTTACACAGAGCAAACGCACGATGAAAAGCACACTTCGCACAAAACACACTTCGCCTAGACAGGCTTCGGTGCACTACTACTAGCGAGGTATGCAAACAAGCTCAAGCAGAACCACAACACAGAAGCAGGGCTTCGTTGCTTGAACAAGGAACACAATAAAAGAACTCACTGGATGAATACAAAGAGTGGTGGCTAGTACAGGAGCTCAACAGTAAATGCTCAAAGTGTTAAATGTTACCTACTCAGCCACCATATTTATAGCCACTATTCACCCAAGTGAATTGACTAATTTACCCATAGGGTTTACACCAGTTTTGTCTCTACAGAATAGAGGGGTACAAAAGGTAGTCAACTTTATTTGGAGGCTTCTCTGTCAGCTTTGCAGAGGGGACAGCGTCAGCTTTTTGCAGAGCAGACAATGTCAGCCTTTACAGTCTTGGAATCTTCTGAAGCCCCCTTCGCACGTGAGGGGTGCGGTAGCTTCGGTGAGAAGCCTTGAGCCTAACAGCCTTCGCTTCACCGAAGTCAGCCTTCGATACAGTGACGGTTTTGAGCCGAAGCCGTCAAAGCCCTTGGGCCTTCGCACCAACACCCTAGGAGTGGACCACCACGGCTTCGCAGCTTCTCCCAGGTCGAACTCCGTCAGTCCGTGTACCAAAGCCATGCATGGCCGAAGCACCACAAGTCAACCTCGCCCCGGAGCTAACCTCGCTCTGAAGCCTGCGTCACTCCGAAGCCCTCCTTCGGAGTACCACCCTTCGAAGTCCCTCCTTCGTCCAAGGCCTCCGCACGAAGCATTCCATGAACACTTCGTCGTAGTGTCTCTCCCCGAGCACACTCCTCGACGAGCCTCACCCGGACCATGCCTTCGATGCACCTCGACTTCTGAGACCTTCGTCGGGTACCTTCGAGTGTCTCCATCCGGAGCATACATCGAACACCTTGCCTCTGCTGAGGACTTGATCCACCATGCTCCGAAGTCACTCCTTTCGGAGTATCCTTCGAAATGCCTCGCCTCCGAGGACTTCGTCTCGGAGTACCTTCACCTAGAGCCACGCTCCGCACTTACTGCCTTCACCAGGTGCACCTCGACCCGAGGACCGACCTCGACCCGTTCGCAGCCTTCGTGACGGAGCTCCCCGCTCCACTGGCATCAAGCCTCCTGCTTGACCTAGGTTCACCTGCTACGAACCGTTCGTCGCCTCCGCAGTCCCCTGCGCACCACAGACAAGCAGACAAGTGTATCCAGTATTCCAGAGACCTCTCCGGGTTAGCAACCTTCGGTACATACTCCGGTGTACCGCCAAAAGTACCGAAACCTTCGGTACAAACCAGTCATCGTGTACTGTCGGACCCCTCCGACAGGCACACTCCGCTGCAACAGCTGCAGCAACCAAAGCCTACCGAACCCTTCGATGAAACCACCTCCGAACACCTTCGGAGCTCCAACCTCCGAACCCCCTTCGGAGGTACCCCTTCGAATCAGAGGTTAAACACAGTCAATCACTCATCACAGATTCCGAAACCAACCCTTGGTTTCTCAATCTCCCCCTTGATGAGTGCATTGACAACCAAATTCAAGTTCAAGAAAAATTAAAAGACTTTCAGCACACAAGTGACCATAAAAACTCAGAAACGAGCCAAATCATGTCACTTGATAAAAGAATTTTCCTCCCCCTTTTCAAAAGAGTAAAAGCCCCTTCGGCAAATCTCCCCTTTTTCAAGATAAAAACTCCCCCTAAGATAATTTTCCCTTTTTGCAACAGAGAACTCAAATTTCTCCCCCTTTGGCAATGCAAGCATCAAGGAGCATTCAAAAGATGCAAAGCTTCGACATGTGCAGAATTGCAAAGACATATAAAGCAAAAAATATGCCAACATTTAATACCAATTATCATGTGCTCAGCTCAATTTAACATTTTCTAAAAACATGATGACAGCATGTGATTTTGTCATTTTGAAATAAAGCATCACCACTCAATCTTGGTAACTAGACAAGTAAAAGTAGCGACTGCGCAAAGCTAGTCAATTTCTACTCTAGACAAACAAGTCCAGTTCAAATGGAGCATTAAAAGCAAACTTGATGAGCAATGAATTTTGTTGTTCTTTTTCATAATGCCAGGGGTTATTTGTTTGTCCACCTTATACTGTCCAATCAAGCCAAGCCTAGGCATGAAAGCCATCGGAAGCTTAAGGTGGTGATTTTGGCATACACTACACTATCCTAGTTCAGACCAATGTGCAATGGTAAGCAGTCTAGAATAGAGTAGTGCGACAAACAAACCCACCTGGATCTTTTCACTTGAAGCATGCAAATCATGGAGTTTTTGATTTTAATGAAGTGAACCAATTTTTAGCACTTGATGAATATCCATGAGTAAGTAGAACAATTTTCAAGTTGCAATTTGTAGCATCCAAAGAAAAGTGTCTTGCTATCAAGCAGATAAAAGATAGCTAAAGCAGTCCTGCCTATACATGCTAGATACAAGATTTGAGCAGTGAGCATGATTTGAGTTTGGAAAGAAAACATCATGCACATTAATGTTTCAGATAAATTAAAAAGAGCTGAGCTGTCATGATTTCATGAATTAAAACGAGGCATATAAGTGCAACAGATGTAAATGCAATTTCACACATGATGAGCATATGCAAGATAATTAAAATCAGCTCCCCCTCATAAAATGCCGTAAGGGTGACAAATACCAAGTTCCCCACGCAAGTAGGCAAATCGAGAAGCATCGAGGGGTTTTGTGAAAATATCGGCTAGCTGGTGTTGGGTATCAACATATTGAAGTTCAATATCACCCTTCTCATTGTGATCTCTGAGAAAATGATATCGCACATCAATGTGTTTGGTTCTAGAGTGCTGAACCGGGTTATTTGCAATACAAATAGCACTAGTGTTATCACAGAAAAGTGGAACACTCTTATAATCTAACCCGAAATCCCGCAAAGTGGAAGCCATCCACAAAATCTGAGAGCAACAGCTAGCTGCAGCAACATATTCGGCCTCCGCCGTCGATTGTGCAACACTAAACTGTTTGCGGGAAGACCAGCAAACCAAAGAGGTACCCAGAAAATGGCAAGTACCAGAGGTACTCTTCCTATCAATCCTACACCTAGCAAAATCCGCATCGGAATAACCTCGAAGACATAAAGAGGAAGACGTTGAATACCATATGCCGAATTCAAGAGTATGTTTGAGATACCTTAGAATGTGTTTTACCGCTTGACGGTGCGAAGCTCGTGGTGCAGCCTAAAAACGAGCGCACAGACACACTGCGAAGTGTATGTCCGGCCTCGTAGCAGTCAAGTAGAGGAGGGAGCTGATCATGCTTCAGAACTCCTTCTGATCTATGGCTTCTCCATCTTCGTCAGGATCCAATGCTACAGATGTAGCCATTGGAGTGGCGAGGGGCTTCGCATCTGCCATGTCAAATTTCTTGAGCAGATCCTTGGTGTACTTCGTCTGGTGGACGAAAGTACCTTGTTTGCTTTGCTTGATTTGCAAACCAAGGAAGAACGTGAGTTCACCCATCATGGACATCTCGAACTCCCTGCTCATGGCATCTGCAAACTCGGCAACCAAAGCATGAGAAGAGCCACCAAAAATGATATCATCGACATAAATCTGAACTAGGAGGAAATCTTTGCCATGCTTGAGAGTGAACAGGGTTTTATCAACAGAGCCCATCAAATACCCCTGCTCAAGCAGAAAAGACTTAAGTCTGTCATACCAAGCCAGAGGGGCCTGCTTGAGTCCATAAAGAGCCTTATGAAGTTTAAGGACTTTATGTGGGTACTTGGGGTTTTCAAAACCAGGGGGTTGTTTTACATAAACATCTTCACCTATGAAGTCATTAAGAAAAGCACTTTTGACATCCATTTGATAGAGTTTGAATCCCCAGGATGTCACAAAGGCAAGCAAAATCCTAATGGCCTCAAGGCGAGCAACAGGTGCAAAAGTTTCAGTAAAATCAATCCCTTCTAATTGAGAATAACCCTAAACTACAAGTCTAGCCTTGTTTCTAACTATAGTCCCATCCTCCCCTTGTTTATTTTTGAAAATCCATTTTGTTCCAATGAAATGAACATTTGGTGGAGGATCAACTAAGGTCCAGACTTGGTTTCTCTCAAAATTTTCAAGTTCTTCATGCATGGCATTGATCCAACTAGAATCAGAAAGTGCATGACTAACATCTAAGGGCTCGAAATAAGCAACAAAAGCGGAATCAATGAAGTGAGCATGAGAACGTGTTACCCTTTGATTAAGCTCACCAATGATCTGCTCGGGAGGGTGCATCCTTTGAACATGATGTGGAGCCTCGCGGTGAGATGCAGTCTCCCCCTCGACTTGTGCGTTGGAGTGGTCCAAGATGACCGATGTCGAGGTAGTTGCTTCGGGACCTTGTGTCGAAGTAGTCGAAGCGGGGTCGTCTTCAGGGGTTGATGTCGAGGGTAGTAGGGGTTCATCCTCGAAATCTCCGGGATCTTCTTCTTCGAAGATGGTTTGTTCCATATCGTGTTCATTTGCCTGTTCAAATGCAGAACTAACAGAGGGGGTTGATTCATCAAAAGTCACATCACATGACTCGATGACAGTGTTAGTCTCCAAATTATAAACACGATACGAATGACCATGTGTAGTGTAACCCAAAAAGATCCCGTCAGAAGAACGCGACTCAAATTTATCCAAGTTACCACGTTTTAAGATAAAGCAACGACAGCCAAAAACTCGAAGATGAGTAACCTTGGGCTGTCTCCCAAAACGTAGCTCATAAGATGTCAAGTTTAAAATTGAGCGCAAGAATATTCGGTTTGAGATGTAACATGCAGTGTTCATGGCCTCCGCCCAGAATTTTCTAGGAGTCCTATGCTCATCAAGCATCGTCCTAGCCATCTCAACCAAAGTGCGGTTCTTCCTCTCAACGACACCGTTCTGTTGAGGAACCCACGGAGCAGAGAATTGATGTTCTATGCCATGCTCCATGCAAAAGTCAACAAAGAGACTGTTCTTGAACTCAGTGCCATTATCACTTCGAATGAATTTCAATGCCCCAGGGAGTTCAGTGAAAAGTCTCAAAGCCAAGCTCTGAAAGTGTGAAAACACTTCATCCTTGCTGGCAAGAAAGAAGACCCAAGAGTAGCGAGAGAAATCGTCGACAATAACTAACACATACCACTTGCCGCCTAAAGAACTAACCCGAGAAGGACCTACAGTGTCCATGTGGAGAAGTTCTCCGGGTTGTTCAGTCATCACTGTGGTGACTGGCGAATGTGAAGCGGCAATCATTTTTCCATGTCGACAAGGAGCGCAAACTAAATTCTTCTCAAACTTGAGCTTGGGCAATCCTCGGATCAGACCTAGGGCACTCAGACGAGCGAGCAACTCAAAGCTCATATGCCCTAGTCTCCTATGCCACTTCCAAAGCTCAGAAGTAGAATGTGCAACAAGACAATGAGAAGAACCAGATGACTCTGAAAAATCAGCTCCAAAAACTCTCCCAACTCTAAAGATCTTACAAACCACAATGCCATCAGAATTGAGTACTTGCGAAGTATCGCGATGGAATCGCACTTCGAAGCCCTCATCAAGCAACTGAGATACAGAAAGCAAATTGTATCCCAGGTTTTCAACCAAAGCAACATCTTTGAGAGTGAAATTCGAGTTAATTCTTACCACACCTTTACCTTTCACTCTACTCCTTCGATTGTTTCCGAAGGTGATATGTTCCCTTTGCTTGGTTGTGGTGAGGCTGGAGAACCATGCTGCATCTCCGGTCATATGGCGCGAACAACCGGAGTCCATGATCCACGTGCCCTCCAAGCCTCGATCTGTCGCCTACACATGATAAGAATATCTCGATCGCTCAGTGCTGGGGTGAGTGAAAAAATGACGAGGCATCCAGCACTGAGTGACACGAGTAGTAGGCACAGTAAAAGTAGACGGTCTACGCACATGATAATCTGAATGATGCAAAGTGCGAGGTCTACCTACATGCTGTGATCGAACAACATGTCGAGGTCTCCTACTCTGACGAGGTACGAAGCTACTCACCGGGGGTCTACCACCATATGGAACATGGTGAACACCTCGAGGAGCAAAACCTCTCCGAGAAGCACGAGGAGCCTCAAAAACAGGACGATAGTAAGACTCATGCATACCTAAAGATGGGTAATGCATATCCTGGTAACTCATCGCCTGAGAGCGTCGCTCATCCTTGATGCGACGAAAATAGAACCCAACCAAATGACCCGCCCGCTGACAGTACGAACAATGAAAAATTCTCCTAGGGGCACTCTTAAGAGTCTTAGGAGCAACTCTCACAGGCTCCTTGGACTTCTGTTGAGTGGTTTTCTTTGGAGGGATTTTCTTGGCAGGAGGAGTGGTTTTCTTTTGAGCTCGGGTAGGTTTCTTGGCTGATGGAGTGTCTAACAGAGCTCTCTCTTTCTCTAGGGTAGTGGGAGAGGTAAAAACAGTTTTGTTTCCATTATCTGAAGGAATCCTCTCAAAACCCAAACCTAGAGCTAACCCTGCTCTGTCAGCACACATCTTGGTCTTGGCCAAGAGCAAATCCATCCTACCCTTACCCTCAGTGCATTTGTTAACCACGAAAAGAAGGTATTCATTTTCAGACATGAGGTTCTCAGCTCGCTCTCTAACAGTGCTTAGCTGGTCCTTAAGGGTTATGCAAGTGTCACAAACAGGTTGCACATCCTTAGAACTACCGGCCCTCTCCAATCTAGCCTCTAAATCATGAACATGTTTATCACGTAAATTAATGCTCTCGCGTAATAGAGAACAGTTCATGCATTCAATATTATCATGAGGTCTAGAATCCACCACCAAAAGCTGCTTGTGTGCAGTCTCAAGCTCAGTTAGAGTTTGAGCATGTATAGAATGCAAGTGAGCAAGCTCACCCATGACTACAGTACAAGATTCACATTCAGCATCATTAACCTTAGACTTAAGCATGGCATATTCGGTAGAAACAGATTCTAACCTAAGTCTAAGGTCTTTTCTTTCTCTAGCGGCCTGCACAAGTAATTTATCCTGACCAAGAACTACTTCATTTAGTTCATCTAGTTTAATCAAAAGCTGGTCAGAAGATAGTGGTACCTCAGATGAGTCAAGCTCATCGCCGCTGTGATCGCTGTCGGCCATTAAGAAAAGGCCGGTGAAGTCTCGTCCCTTCTTGTCCTTCTTGTCCTCCTTCCTTGGGGACTCCTCCTCCTCAGAGCTCGACTCCTCAGTTGAGGAAGTGTCGATGTCGTTGAGAGCAGCAACAAATGCTCTAGAAGCGGCTTTGGCTACTCTCTTAGCCACCTTGCCGCGCTTGCCCTTCACAAAAGGCTTCCTCTCCTTCTTGTGGTATTTAGGGCGCTCACTCTCATCTCTCTTTTTGAGCTTAGGGCAATTGGCCTTGATATGAGAAGTGTCGCCACACTCAAACCAACCACTAAAACCACTTCTCCTCTGATCCCGTCTCTCATGGTGAAAACGGGTGAACCTTTTGGCAATAAGAGCAAGCTCATCATCATCCAGAGTATCCACCTGCTCCTTTGTGACGGAGACCAGGGAGGACAAAGCAAAACCATCTGCAAGAACACAAGTACCAGATGTGCTTGGTTCTGCAGTGGTGCCACAGCTAGTGCTAGAAACCAATGCCAATGGCTGTGGCAAGGAGTTTCTGTGCACTGCAAGAGATGCCTTGGCAATCTCTGTGGACTTCAGCTTGCTGAAGAGCTCATCACAGGTCAATGTGTCATAACCTGCAGACTCCTCAATGCTGGATATCTTCACTTCCCATATGCTACGGTCAAGAGCATAGAGAAGCTTGATAGCCCTATCATGATCATTGTAAGCAAGCGTCTCGTTGGACCGCAAGTTACTCACTATCGCATCAAAGAGAGAAAACATGGCATCTATAGATTCACCAGGTGCCTACACAAACAGCTGATACTGTTGATTGTATGTGCTTTGGCGCCTGGCCTTGATCTGTGTAGAGACCTCACGAAAAATAGTGAGTGTTGTCCAAATTTCCCTAGCAGTCCTAAGGTGATGCACCCTATCAAACTCACTCCGGCTCAAACCAATGAACAGTATATTTCTAGCCTTGGAGTTGGCATTATACTGATCTTTCTCTGTTTGAGAGGTGCGAGTATCAGGGATGGAGTATTGTGAGTCCACAATCTCCCAAATTGCACTTCCTTGGCTTAGCAAGTAAGCCTCCATGCGCACCTTCAGTATGCAAAGTCAGTCCCATCGAACAGAGGATTTTACTAACTCTGTCCATGTCGCCAACAGATCACAAAACCGGTTAACGTCAACTGGTGATCTGAACCCGCTATGATACCAATTGTTGGACCGAAAATGGCGACCAGAGGGGGGTGAATGGGAGCTTTTAAAATTTCAGGCTAAAAATAGCCTTCTATTTTAATTCAGTCTACTGCGGAACAGGCTTCGAACACAACCTTCGAAGTTCTGATTCGGAGGTATTTGACAGCTCCGAACATAGGCTTCGCAAGGAGTAAAAGTCCGAAGCCAAGAAGACTTCGCTCAACACGCAACCCCGAAAAACCAACTCTACTAAGTCAGTGTAGGCTCCGCACACAGGGTGCTTCGAGCAGGCTTCGCACTTCACCCTTCGCAAGAGTGGACTACCCTCTGAGAACTTCGACCAAGTACTTAGCGACAACAACTGGTGCTGGGTTTCGTACACCGAAGGTCTAAATGCACACTAACAGAATTCGCTAGGGGATTAGACACGATAAGAAACACGGGCTTCGATCAGGGCTTCGCTAGTAAGCAGCGAGGTCTAACCTCCTGTTACACAGAGCGAACGCACGCTGAAAAGCACACTTCGCACAAAACACACTTCGCCTAGACAGGCTTCGGTGCACTACTACTAGCGAGGTATGCAAACAAGCTCAAGCAGAACCACAACACAGAAGCAGGGCTTCGCTGCTTGAACAAGGAACACAATAAAAGAACTCACTGGATGAATACAGAGAGTGGTGGCTAGTACAGGAGCTCAACAGTAAATGCTCAAAGTGTTAAATGTTACCTACTCAGCCCCCATATTTATAGCCACTATTCACCCAAGTGAATTGACTACTTTACCCCTAGGGTTTACACTAGTTTTGTCTCTACAGAATATAGGGGTACAAAAGGTAGTCAACTTTATTTGGAGGCTTCTCTGTCAGCTTTGCAGAGGGGACAGCGTCAGCTTTACAGTCTTGGAATCTTCTGAAGCCCCCCTTCGCACGCGAGGGGTGCGGTAGCTTCGGTGAGAAGCCTTGAGCCTGACGGCCTTCGCTTCACCGAAGTCAGCCTTCGATACAGTGACGGTTTTGAGCCGAAGACGTCAAAGCCCTTGGGCCTTCGCACCAACACCCTCGGAGTGGACCACCACGGCTTCGCAGCTTCTCCCAGCTCGAACTCCATCAGTCCGTGTACCGAAGCCATGCATGGCCGAAGCACCACAAGTCAACCTCGCTCCGGAGCTAACCTCGCTCTGAAGCCTGCATCACTCCGAAGCCCTCCTTCGGAGTACCACCCTTCGAAGTCCCTCCTTCGTCCAAGGCCTCCGCACGAAGCATTCCATGAACACTTCGTCGTAGTGTCTCTCCCCGAGCACACTCCTCAACGAGCCTCACCCGGACCATGCCTTTGATGCACCTCGACTTCTGAGACCTTCGTCGGGTACCTTCGAGTGTCTCCATCCGGAGCATACATCGAACACCTTGCCTCTGCTGAGGACTTCATCCACCATGCTCTGAAGTCACTCCTTCCGGAGTATCCTTCGAAATGCCTCGCCTCCGAGGACTTCGTCTCGGAGTACCTTCACCCGGAGCCACGCTCCGCACTTACTGCCTTCACCTGGTGCACCTCGACCCGAGTACCGACCTCGACCCCTTCGCAGCCTTCATGACGGAGCTCCCCGCTCCACTGGCATCAAGCATCCTGCTTGACCCAGGTTCACCTGCTATGAACCGTCCGTCGCCTTCGCAGTCCCCTGCGCACCACAGACAATCAGACAAGTGTATCCAGTACTCCAGAGACCTCTCCGAGTTAGCAACCTTCGGTACACACTCCGGTGTACCGCCCAAAGTACCGAGACCTTCGGTACAAACCAGTCATCGTGTACTGTCGGCCCCTTCGACAGGCACACTCCGCTGCAACAGCTGCAGCAACCAAAGCCCACCGAACCCTTCGGTGAAACCACCTCCGAACACCTTCAGAGTTCCAACCTCCGAACCCCCTTCGGAGGTACCCCTTTGAATCAGAGGTTAAACACAGTCAATCACTCATCACAGATTCCGAAACCAACCCTTGGTTTCTCAATGCTACTTTTAATTTTCCTACCTTTAAGCAGATGGCTCGGCACTAGTTCGGTTCTTTTGCTAACCCCAATGTAGGACCATTTGCTTGTTCTTTTTACCTTTGATTTTATAGGATCGAGGTTTGAAGGACATATGGATCATGGACTTGCAAATGGTTCTCCAGCCTCAACCCCTTGAGCTTCAAGAGCATATCACTATTGGGGACAACAGTCAGGGTGAGGTCTTGTGTTTTGTTTATCCTTTTTGAGTTGGATACCTTGAGATTTTTTCTCTTGCTGTTGACACGGAAACGTGCCCCGCACTTGGTTCAATTCGATGATCCAAAAGTGCACGGATACTTAGGGACAAGCCTAAGCGTGATGTAGCACCAACGTCGTGTTCCGACTACCCTTAGTCGTGATAAGGGGGGTGGAGTCGCCAGGCAATCAGATCACACAAAATAATCCAATTAGTCGAAGGAAATATATTAAACAGAATAAAATTAGCAAAGCGGTCGAAGCCTGTAGCACTAGTAGCGAAGGTAGCAATCTGTTACGCAGATTAGCGGATACTTCACAGGTGAAGTAACAAGGCAATAGCAATCTATTACATAGATTAACGGATACTTCACAAGCGAAGTAACAAGGGTTACCACTGTTCCGTAGTGGCCGGCATAGGGCTTCTAGGCAAACCCACGAAGAAGTACAGGAAAATAAAGGTAAACTAAATACGATCAAAGCTAGGGCTTTGGTTTGGTTTGAGTTGGGGGGTCTCTACGCCGGCCTCGCCTCTCTATTTATAGGGGCTTAATCTCTGATCTAATCTGCTATTAACCCGACCGGATGGAGATAAAAACGTAGCCGGAAACGCATACAACTCTATCTCTGCCGAAGTGGGCTTCGGCTAGGCCCGTCGAGGCCTGCTCCTCGGGCCGAAGCTTCGGTGGCGTGGGCCTCCGAAGGCTTCCCGGTCGAAGCCCATGGGCTGGCTAGATGCTTTCGGAGCCCATAGCTCAGTGTACTTCGGCCCTGTTGGGCTTCAGACAGACCCTGGACATGTGTATTTTTGGCCCAAACCAACAAAATTGATATTTTGACAATCTAGCCATTAATGCCATTTTTTGCTATTAACACATGCCCCCTTGCCTTTTAGTGAACTGAGTGAACTAAAAGCACAATGAGCTGAAGACGATACCATCCATATCGGCTTTTCAACACTTTTATGATGTTTGCCACACACTTGGGAAATACCTTTTCAAGTACCTACCATTCAAAGCTCTTCGAAACCGCTCTCCATGCAGGGATTCCAACACGTATGCATTGCCGTGAGCGATTTCGGCTATCTTAAAAGGACCTTCCCAACTATGTGACCATTTACCAAACTTGGGACTCTTCGTGCCTAAGGGTAAAATCGTTTTCCACACCAAATCTCCTATTTGAAATGATTTTGGATTAACCTTTTTATTGTAGGCTTTAGCTACTCTCTTCTTGTCTACTTCTATGGCTTCTAAAGCCCTTAGTCTATTATCGGTCACTTCCTCTAGATTATCCTTTAGAAGAGTTTCATACTCATCGACTGATAAGCCATCTTGCTTTAACACTCTTAAGGATCCAAGATCTACCTCTACGGGTAGAACGGCCTCTTGTCCATATACCACTTCATATGGATTGACTTTGGTAGCACCGTGCTTTGCAATCCTGCAAGCCCATAGTGCCTCGGAAAGCACTTCATGCCACCTTTTAGGGAACTCTTCAATTTTCTTCTTAATAAGCTTAATCATGGTTTTATTACTAGACTCGGCCTGACCATTGGCCTGAGCATAGTAAGGTGAAGAGTTTACCAACTTAATGCCATAGTATTCGGCGAAGTCCCTTACTTCTCTAGAAACAAATGAACTACCTTGATCCGTAGTAAGAGTTTGAGGAATGCGGAATCTATGTATGATGTGCTTTAAAATAAAATCACGTACCTCATTGTGAGTCATGTTCTTGAGAGTTACGGCTTTGGTCCATTTAGTGAAATAATATGTTGCCATCAACACGAACCGATGCCCTTTTGAGGAAGGAGGGTGAATCTGGCCGATGAAGTCTAAGCCCCAACCTCGAAATGGCCATGGCTTGACAATAGGATTAAGCAATGAGGCAGGAGCTAACTGGATATTGCCAAACTTCTGGCATGCTTCACACGCTCTATAGTACTTGAAACAATCTTTAGTCATAGTCGGCCAATAAAAACCCACTCTTTTGAGCATCCAACTCATTTTTTGGGTCGACTAATGAGTACCGCAAAGCCCTTCATGGATTTCTCCTGTAGCCACCTAGGATTCCTCATGGTCTAAACACTTTAATAGTACTCCGTCGATGGTTCGGCAATACAATGTGTCGTCTATCAACGCGAATTTGAACGCTTGTCACTGAACCTTCCGATCGACCCTTTGGCTAGGGTCTCTCAAATACTGGACGATTGGGATTCTCCAATCGCCCTTATAGGTTTCAGAGGGTCTCGCTGGCCCACTTTCTGAAGTAATTTCTAAATTACTGACTTCGGGGTGCCCCCCGAGCCATTACATCTCCTGCCGAAGCCTGGCCGGGGTGGCCGTTCAGAGTGTGCTGGGCCAAAACCATCCGGAGGGTTCAGACTCCGGGTAACCTTCTCCGTGCGGGAGGCTTCGGTGTGCCGGGTCCTTCGGTTGGCAGGGTACCCCGGTCCAGGGTCCTTGGTGCGTAGTGACCTTCGGTGGCCAAAGGGGTCTGACCCGGAGGGTGTGCCTGCCCACCGTTACTGGCTTCGGCAGTGATACCAAACACCGACCTCTCTAATACAGAAAATTTTCCTCTCCTGACTTGGTAGCCAGATGCTTGCTGAGCCAAGTCATTGGTGACTGAATTGGCTTCTCTTGACACATGAGAGATTTTGAAGTCATCAAAAGTAGCAACTATGTCTAGACACTTATCCAAGTAACTATTCAGCAAGCCATTAAAACATTGAGCACTCTTAGCTACTTGTTGCACTACTAATAAAGAATCACCGTATGCGTGAACATGTCTAGCACCTACAGCTTCTAGTAATTCAAGACCTAGCAATAAAGCTTCATATTCAGCTTGGTTATTAGTGGAAGAAAATTCTAGTCGGGCCAAGGTTTCAAAGTGTATTCCATTAGGTGATATGAGAACCTCTCCAATACCTTGGCCACTCTTGCAAGCCAAACCATCAAAATAAAGTTTCCATGGCACTACTTCAACTAGAGCAATAGTATCACTCCAGCTGACATCTACGTGGTGATCCACTATAAAGTTGGCTACGATTTGGCCTTTCATCGCTCTCAGGGGTTCATAGGCCAAATCGTACTCAATCAACCCGTAAGCTCATTTTCTGATTCTTCCACTTAGAATCGACTTCTGTAACATGTGCTTTATAACATCGGTTAGCACGGCCCCAATCACTCTATCTTCAGCAGCGATATATAGCCGAAACGGAATCCCGGCTTTGGGTGCTCTCACCACAAGCGGTGACGATAAGCACTCCTTGATCTTCTCAAAAGCACTTTGCTGGCTTGCCCCCCAAGTGAACTCAGCTTCATTTTTTAGCCGGAGTACGGGGACAAAGGCATCAATCTTGCCGGACAAGTTGGATATGAAGCGACGCAAATAATTCATCTTGCCTAGCAACTTCTGTACGTCCTTTTTGCACGTCGGCGTTGCAATGTTTCTAATTTTCTCAAGCCTCTTAGGATCAATTTCTATGCCTCTCTCATGAATCATGAAACCTAAGAACTTACCTACCGACACACCGAAAGCACACTTGAGTGGGTTCATTTTCAAACCGTATTGCCGCATCCTATCGAAAGCAAAATTCAAATAGGCTAAATGGTTTCCCATAGCGTCCGATTTGACTACAATATCATCGATGTAAACTTTTAACATAACCCCTAGAAAGTCATGAAAGATTAAGTTCATAGCGCGCTGGTACGTGGCGCCAGCATTTTTCAAACCAAAAGTCATGACGACCCACTCGAACAAACCGACGAAACCAGGGCATTGAAAGGCAGTCTTGTAGACGTCCTCTTCGGCCGTAAAGATTTGATTATAACCAGCATTGCCATCAAGAAAACTTAGTACCTTGTGTCCTGAAGCATCGTTGATCAGCATGTCGTCTATCGGCATTGGATACTCGTCCTTCGGAGTGGCTCTGTTCAGATCCCTGAAATCAATGCACACCCGTATCTTGCTGCTCCCTTTCTTCTCTACAGGCACAATGTTAGCAACCCATTCCACGTACCTACACGGCCTAATAAATTCAGCCTTGAGTAGTCGCTCCACTTCTTCTTTAACTCGGTCATAGACGACCGAGTTAAAGCGGCGGGGAGGCTTCTTATAAGGCCTAAACCCGGACTTGATAGGCAGTCGATGCTCCACGAGCTCGCGGATTAACCCAGGCATCTCGCTATACTCCCATGCGAAACAATCGACATACGACCGAAGTAACTTTATTACTTCAGCCTTTTCATCGGGCTGTAAATGTTGGTTTACAAAAGTCGGCCTTGGGATGCTACCATTACCTATGTCAACTTCCTCCAAGGGGTCGGCCGACGCAAAACCTTGTCCTAATTTTTCTACTTCGCTAAAGTCCCCGATGGCTTCGGTGATACTGTCTCTACTAGACCGATATTGCTCCACACGAGACTTTAGCCAATCTAGATTACTCTTACTAGACATGACTATTAATACAAAAACAATCGTGCTACTCCAGCCGACTTTACAGAAACTAGTACAAACTGTCCTCCAGATACACTAACAAAATTGTAATCTCATAGATCTCTACCTGACAGACACTCTACTTTGTTATGGACGGCGTCAACCGATACATCGGCCAATGCTACTTGGGCCGAAGTATCCGCGGGAATGACCTCCACCTCATCGCCGTCCCACTGTATCAGGCACTGGTGTAGCGTAGAAGGAATGCAACAGTTCGCGTGAATCCAGTCGAGCTCGAGTAGTACGCTATAATTACCTTGCACGTCGACGACGAAAAATGCTATTGGCAACATCTTGTTGCCCACCATCAACTCCATAGAGAGTACGCCCTTGGCCTCGGAGCTCTCGCTTTTGAAGCCATTGAGCATAAAGTTGGTCTTCTTCAGGTCATCTTCATCCCTGCCAAGTTTCTTCAACAACGAGTAAGGCATTAAGTTAACAGTGGCGCCGCCGTCGATGAGCATTCGGGAAATCGGCTTTCCATCGATGTGACCTCTGACGTAGAGAGGCTTCAGATGGCGAGCCGAGTCCTCGGGCTTCTCGAAGATGGCATTGCATGGGCCGAGGTTCAATTGGGTGACCTCGGCCTTGTCCTGTGGCAGTGCAAACTCGGTAGGCAGCATGACGATGTTGATGTCCATCACCTAGGGTGCGGGCCCTTCAGAGATGGGTGAGTAATCATCATCGAGCATGTCATCATCATCGCTTGGACTAGGAGGTGGGTAGGTTATCTCAATCGGCTTCTCCGTCCATACCTGTTTTGTAGCTAGCCGAGGGCGGATTTCTTCGAAGATAGCATCGCGCTCGGCCTCAGCTTCCCTCTCGTGCATCTCCTGTGCCCGTAGTCATTGTAGGCGTCTCTTCTGTGATTTGGACATGCCTGGTGGTGCCCAAGATGGCTGTGGCTTGGTGCCGGGTGCTACTGTTTAGCTTCTATTAATTATGGCCGAAGTGGTATCGTGCCCTTCGGCCTTGTGCACCCTGTGTTCGGAGGGGGCTTCGCTGTGAACCCCGATAGACAGATAGGCCTCGTTCGGCCGACCAAACCAAGCTTCAGCGCAGAGTTCGGCCGAAGCATGAGACTTACCTCCGTCAGACCTCGGTGACAAAGTCTTCGGGATTGGCACTTCCTGAGACCCAACTCTAATGGTGATGGCTTTGGACTCCCTGACCTCGGCCTCCGCATGCTCGCACCCTTAGGCTTCACTCTGCATTGCCCGATTCGGAGGTACCATGGATAGTCTGTGGACGATGCCCCCCTCCACTGCGTCTATTTGCCCCTGCCATCCATAATACTCCAAAGGAAAATAAGGCATAGTGTTAGGTTGCGGAGGGTATCCTAACCTAGATATGTACGGAGCCCACAGGGTCCCCGCCCAGTCATACGGTAGAGGCATCGGCGGCTCTAGTGGCCTCGCCCACTGTGAGCCGAACCTGTTACCCGGAGGGGGGTTCGGCTGAGTTGATGGTATCTCGGACCACACTAGCGAAGGGTCCTGCCAGGCCGGAGGCACGTTCGGCCAGTGCGGGCCGAAGCCTCCCATCAGAGAAGTCCAACACGGTGCGGGGTTCAGCCATTGGGGGCCGAAGTTGCTGTATAGGGGTCCTGACCACCGGGGCTCGAAGCTGTTGTACGGGGGATTCGGCCACTGTGGCTCAAAACCACCGTGTGGAGTATCAGGCCACCGTGGCCCGAAGCCTCCGTGCGGAGGGTCCGCTGTAGGACCAAAAGTAGCCACCAGAGGGGGGGTGAATGGGCGCCTAAAAATTTCTTGCTAAACTATATAATAAACCCAACACCCAAACGAAATTAACCAGTCAAATAAATTTTGCAAAACAAATTTTCAGGAATTAAAGTTGTCCAGTTCTAAAATGGTCAGTGTCCTAATTAAAGAGATATTAAAGAATAGTCTAAATAAAAATAATGTAGTAAATAAAATTGATATTAGAAATATACTACTGAATATTTCTATTGCAGTCTAGAAATGAAGTATTAATCAACTGAATAAAAACATGAATCATCCAGAAATTTATTTAGAAATAAACTTAAAATATTTCAGGTAAATCAATAATAAAAATAATGTTGCAACTAATAATAAATTTTTCTTTTTATACTATCAGATTAAGAGATATTAAAATAAAAATATGCTAGAAAAAATATTTAGGCAGATTAAATTTTCACGATAATTTTAAATAAATTTTTCGCTGATTGATTAACAGATGATTATCTCTAAAAATGATCTACTAAAAAATAGGAGATTCAAAGTACTATTTTCTTTGCCGCGGAAAAGCTCGCCGTGCGCCGGTGCGGTAGGAGACCCGTGCTTTGCCTGCCGCCGTAGGCACGTAGCCAGGACAACTATTGCTTGCCTTTGTGCGTAGGTGCCATGTAGATGCACTGCACACACGCCTGAAAAGCAACAGCCTTTCCGCCAAAAGCCTGCGCTGCCGTCCTCACCTGAGATCAACGTGCCGTGGTGGATAAAAAATCCCGCCGAGGAGTTCCGTCCACTGCTGCCATCTGCGTCGAGCCTGTTGTGCGGCTACCGCATTACGCCCGTGGGTCCCGGCGGCAACGAGCCGCTTGCTCGGCGTGGAATCGGCAGGAGAGGCCAAACGCCGAAGAAAATAACACTTGAAAAGATCACGATGACGATGTAGATTGAAACCAGAGGAAAAATAGTAGATGAAAAGATCTTCGATGGATTGAAAATAATCTCGAGAAAGAAGCAGTCAACTATCCCTAAAGGGATAGGGGCTTATTTATAGGCAAATCCTAATACATGAAAAGACTACTTTACCCTCGTGTAAAATAAACTAACTCTAAAATAAATTCCGAAAATTACTAAAATATTCTTAGAAATATTCACTGACTCGAATAAAAATATTCTAAACTTAAAAACTAAATTTTAATATCCTAAAAACAAATTAAACATAGATCGTCAGTTTTACGCCGAAACTGACAAAGCGTCCACCGTCTTCGCACCGGGTACCCGGATTGGGCCGACCCGACCCCGCAGCTTCCTCAGCCCGGCAATCGCTCGCCGCCCATGTACCTGAGTCAAACCCAGTCAACAGACCAGTGGATCATCTGCCGCTCCTAGCCATGTACCCGGATTGGGCCAGCCCGACTCCGTGGCTCCTCTGCCTGGCCGTCGCTCGCTGCCCGTGTACCTGAATCACATGCGCCTCAGACTCTGCAGGTCTTCATCTCTCCCTTCCTTTGACTTCCATTGACAATCACTCATCACATCTGGAATATCAAAACCATATTCTTCAACATGGTTTCTCAATCTCCCTCTTGATGAATGCATCGTCAACACCCTTTTCAGCTCATCTCCAGAACCTCCAAAACACGTGGAAACAGAAAAAAGAAAGACAAAAAAATAGAAGAAAGAAAATAAAAGTTTAACCCTAATGACCAAAAGCCAAACATAAGCAAGAAAAAAAATGGTCAATATGGTTAACCAAAAATAAAGACTCAAAAACAAGTGCAATCTCAAAATTACCAACAAGAATAAACTCCCCCTGAAATAAATCCCAGAGAAAGCCAAAAATATATCCAAAATTTCTCCACCTTGTTGACAATTGGAGTCATCAAGTGAGACTAAACGCACTTTAAAGAGACATAGACACGAACTCCCCCTAAAATGCAGCTCCCCCTCAAAATATGCCATGAATGCAGATGGAGTGCAGGTGGAGTGTGAAAAGCATGCTTCTTAGATATTTTTCTTTATATTTTTCATTTTTGCCAGGGGTTATTTGCATGTCAAACCTTATGCTAACCGACCAAGTCAAGCCTAGGCCAGAACTGGACCATTAGAAGCTTAAGACATTGGTCTTGGCATACATTACACCGTCCTAGTTCATACCAAAGTGCTATGGTAAGCAGTCCAGAACAATGTAATGCGATAAAGCAAACCCACCTAGATCTTTTCTGATAATCATAAAAATGCATAAATTTTTCATTTTTCTGAATTTTTATCATTTTTATAGCACATTTTGCATATTTAAAGCATATAAATGTCCAAGTTGCATATCTGCATCTAAGTAAGGATCTAGCTACAAGGCATGTAAAAGATAGCGAAAGCATTCAGCCTGCACATGCTAGTTACCAGAAGCAATGGTGATCATTTTTCAATTTTAAAGCATAAAGGCCATGCATATGACAAAAATCAGATATATCATGTGAACTGAAACGAAACATGATCATCGACAAGTAATCAAAAACATATACTAGCTAGAGAAAGTAAAGCAGATTAATTATATAACAGAAGCAAGCTCAAAATGTGATAGATGATTATGCATAATATGAACTCACACAAAAAGACTCAATAAAAAAATAATAAAAAAAAGAAAGTAAAACTGATACCAATGAAAAACTGACTCAAAATATCCTAAAAAGGATACACAACTCCCAAAACAACATCAATAATCATGAGTGGGACCAAACAGTCCAATGCCAGGTTTAGTAAAAGTGTTGAACCAGTGTCGAGCCATCTGCTCAAATGTAGGAAAGCAGAAGGAATCATATGAGTCTGGACCAAAACGCGGCTCAAAGTGTGGTCCTCTGTTCTGTCTAAAATCATGGTCACGAGGTCCAAAGTCGTATCCATAACGATCTGGGACTCTGCCGGAATGAAAACCACCCTCCGGAGCACGATCATAAAAACCGTCTCCTCTACCACCACCTACACGACGTGGCCTGGCCTCTAGCCTCTCCCTACGTCGAGGAACTCTCTGTCTACCACCTTGCTAGTAGAACTGCTCTGGCCCACCTCGAGCTCTCTCTGCTCGCTCAACCCGCTTCCTCCTGAAGCAAAATTCCTCAAGATGCCCATCTCTCTGACAAAACTCACAGTGATAGGTAGGCTTCTTGGGATGTTGTTGTGGCTTAGGGTTCTTAGGCTTGGTGGTGTTGGGTGAAGCATCTTTGGTGTGAGAGGGTCCAGGTAAAGAATCAAGAGAAGTATGAAGAGTTTTAGCCTTAGGAACCCAGATCTGCTTCTTAGGTGGAGCTTTAATTTGTTCCTGGATCACTCCATCCTTGGACTGACTATCCTTAAAGGAATCAGTGGAGTGAGTCTTGGGATATCTCTGTTTGGGAGTCATCTTACTCCACTCAACTGCTCGGCTAATGGCGCTCTCAAAATCAGCCTTGGTATATGTGTACCCTACCCCAAAACCATCCTGTCTCTTGAACTGCTGGATCATCATGCCAAGCTGTGGCTCTCTAGCACTAATCCAACTCAGGATCTGACGGAGGTAAAAGTTCTCATTCTGAACATCAGCTAGCTCCTCTCTCAAAGAAGCTAACACCTCCACCTGAGACAAGCAGATCTCACACTCTTTATCAGCTTCGACAGACTTCTCAGCTTTTAGCTTGATCAACTCCATTCTAATGGACAAGCAGTTCTCACAAACAGTGGATGGAACTGACAAGGTCTCAAGCTCTAGCTTAGTCTGCTCCAACTCACCTCACTCCAGCTAACTCGATCAACTGCTCATCACTCTTGGCTCTCAGCTCAGCTATACTACCTAAATGAGATGGGCAGTCTACACAGGGTACGACGATAGTGGCATGAGCATCTTTTAGCTCCTGCTGAGTGCTCTCATCTGTGTACCTGGACTTAAGAGTCGTCAGGTCACACAACAGCACCTCACAATTAGGGCACTCTCCACTATCACCCAAGCAAGGGGAAGAAGACAGACTCTCAATCTTGCCATTTGTCGTGGCAAGCTCACTCTCAAGCTCATCTATCCTCTTCTTTGCCCCTCTAAGCAGTTTCTCCCTATACTTCAACTCCTGACTGTTCTGTTCTAGTAAATTGACAACTTCTTGTTCATAGGAGGATGCATTCTCATCGTCGTCATCGTCGGAGTCGTCGGAGGAGTCCTTCTCTTTCTTCTCCCCAAGAGCCATTGAGCAGAAGCTCTTGTGGGATCTTCGGCTGTGATGTGAGTGACTCTTTGGCTTGTCCCCAAAGCCCATGAAACAGAGGCCCGCTGGATTGTCCCTGTCCTTCCCCTTCCTGATCATGATCTCTTCATCACTTGAACTTGAAGATGAGGAGGAAGACGAGGATCTCTTGGCGTATCTTTTCTCCATTTCGGCGAAGAAGGTCTTGTCTTGCTTCTTGTTCTCACGTCTATAATCCTTTAGAGCCTTTTGAAAGAATCTTGTCTTGGGCTTGGCCTTCGTGGAGTTGTCATACTTGCCGGAATTATAGGAGTTACCGCCTGTTCCCTTCTTGTAATTCTTCTTCTTAGGGTAGTCGGCGATGAAATGACCTGGGTCACCACACTCAAAGCATCCAGATTTTGTGCCGTGTCTCTTGAACATTCTCTTATCATAGACATGTCGCACCCGGTTATTAAACAGGCACAGATCATCATCAACTAGAGTATCAAGTTGTTCCTCGGAGATATACATCAAGGAAACGGCAGTACAACTCATGGCATTAGGATCAGTTGACGATGTCGCAAGTGCCAAAGTCTTCGAGCCAGAATCAGTGAGATTTGATCTCAACTGAATATCGACCTCTGAGGACTTGAGCTTACTAAAAAGCTCTGCGATGGTCAAGGTATCATAGGACGCACTCTCAACAATAGAAGAAACCTTGATCTCCCAGATCTTAGGGTCCAAGGTATGGAGTACCTTAAGCGCTTGTTCATGATCTGAGACCAGCTGATCACCCTCGGCCTTGTTAACACGAACCTTGTTAATGATCAATTGAAAATGACCAAACAAAGCCTCAACAGTCTCACCCGGCTTCTGTGAGAAATTTTCATACTCACGCCGGTAGGTCTGATATAGTCTAGCCTTGACCTGAGTTGTCCCCTCATGGTGTGCGTGGAGGGTAGCCCAGATCTCTCGAGCAGTGGTGAGATGGCTAACACGCTCAAACTCACTGAATAAAAATAATGTAGTAAATAAAATTGATATTAGAAATATACTACTGAATATTTCTATTGCAGTCTAGAGATGAAGTATTAATCAACTGAATAAAAACATGAATCATCCAGAAATTTATTTAGAAATAAACTTAAAATATTTCAGGTAAATCTAGAATAAAAATAATGTTGCAACTAATAATAAAATTTTCTTTTATACTATCAGATTAAGAGATATTAAAATAAAAATATGCTGCCATCTGCGTCGAGCCTATTGTGCGGCTACCGCATTACGCCCGTGGGTCCCAGTGGCAACGAGCCGCTTGCTCGGCGTGGAATCGGTAGGAGAGGCCAAATGCCGAAGAAAATAACACTTGAAAAGATCACGATGACGATGTAGATTAAAACCGGAGGAAAAATAGTAGATGAAAAGATCTTCGATGGACTGCAAATAATCTCGAGAAAGAAGCAGTCAACTATCCCCAAAGGGATAGGGGCTTATTTATAGGCAAATCCTAATACATGAAAAGACTACTTTACCCTCGGGTAAAATAAACTAACTCTAAAATAAATTCCGAAAATTACTAAAATATTCTTAGAAAAATTAACTGACTCGAATAAAAATATTCTAAACTTAAAAACTAAATATTAATATCCTAAAAACGAATTAAACATAGATCATCAGTTTCACGCCGAAACTGACAAAGCGTCCACTGTCTTCGCACCGGGTACCCGGATTGGGCCGACCCGACCCCGCAGCTTCCTCAGCCCGGCAATCGCTCACCGCCCGTGTACCTGAGTCAAACCTAGTCAACAGACCAGTGGATCATCTGCTGCTCCTAGCCATGTGCCTCAGACTCGGCAGGTCTTCATCTCTCCCTTCCTTTGACTTCCGTTGACAATCACTCATCACATCTGGAATATCAAAACCATATTCTTCAACATGGTTTCTCATCCGCCTACTTCGGTCCAAAGCTACCCTCCGAGAGCCTCGGACCCTTCGGCTGATTTAGCTTCTTAGTGTGTGGACCTGCTTCCTTGGCCTTTCTTTGATGCTTGTTCAATAGCATGTTATATGTTACCTTCGGCCTCTTGTGAGCCTTAGCCGAAGGGGTATTAATGTTCTTTTTCCACACTCCTACCTCGGGGTTCTTTGGTATGAGCATGCGAGTGCGTGGCTCTCCAACAATTACATCCTTTCCCTTGGCCGACTCGGCCTGTTCTGGTCGAATCAACACCTTCTTCTCGCCGAGGTCGACGGCGTTGACCAGAAAAGGATCTTTATCCAGCTTCATCTTCGGATTATGGTCTATCTTCAATCGTCCTTCTTTTATGGCCGAATGTATCTGTCGTCGAAAAACATTGCAGTCATTAGTATTATGTGAATGCGAATCATGCCACTTACAATATGGATGCTTCTTTAGCTCATCGGCAGGTGGAATGACTTGAGCCTTAGGTAACCTGAGAAGCTGATTTTTTAAGAGAAAATCAAATATTTTATCACATTTAGTTATATCAAACGAGTACTTGACCTCACTAAGTCGATTCTTTGTGGGGTTTATTCTTAGCGTCCCACACCGATTCGGCCGCATACATGTCAGCCGAATCCTCCTCCTCTGACTCCTCCTCGTCAGAGCGTTCCATGATGTGGATTTCAGCCCTAGGCTTGCTAAACGCCTTAATAAACTTTTTATCTTTGGCTCGACCTTCCTGTACTAGAGCCTACTGTAAAACTTGGCTAACATCTAAAAAGTTTTGGTTGTCTAACCTCTCTTTAATTTCGGAACGCAATCCGTTAAAAGCTAATTCCACCAAATCCCTTTCTGAAATATTAATGCTAAAACATTGGTTTCTAGTATCCCTAAAACGTTTGATGTACTTAGAGGCGCTCTCACTAGATTTCTGCTTAACCGATGTCAAATGCGAGAGCCTAAGTTCTGTTTCGCCCGTGTAGAAGTAATCATGGAATTTCCGCTCTAAATCATCCCACGTCTAAACGGAGTTCGGCGGGAGCACCGAAAACCAAGTGAAAGCGGTGCCAGATAGCGAGAGAGAAAATAGTCTAACCTTTAGAGCATCTATCCCGCTAACTTCTCCACACTGTGCCAAAAATTGACTAACGTGCTCTAGTGTAGTCTTGCTACCCTCGCCATCGAACTTAGTGAATTCAGGGATTCTATAGCCGCGGGGGTAGGGTACTGTATCAAGGTGGTCGGGGTATGGTTTACGGTAAAGCCTAACCCATCCCTTGGGCACGAAGTCGGCACACTCTCTAAATAGTGTGCGGACCCACTCCTCTATGTCATCTTGGCATGTTGCTTGTGCACGCCTCTCATGCAGGGGCGCGACACGCGGTGGGATATCGACGTGTCGGCCATGGGCCTCTTACCTGCGTGCTACATGCATGACGTGCTCATGTCCGGGCGCATGCGCATGTGGTGCGGGCAGCGCGGGCATCAGCGCAGGCGGTGGTGTGTGGTATGCAGTGCTAGTTTGACCGTAGGTGTAATGATTGGTCTCGGCCATAAGTGTTGAGGCCGGAGACATGATTGTGCCAGTGCTGTTGTTAGTCCTACCGTATATGTGGTTTGTCGGAGGTGCACTAGCAATAGGAACCGGGGGTACGGCCTTAGTAAAGCCGAACCTCCTAAGAGTTGCCTCCACTTGGGAGCTGACTGCCGAATCTAACCGGTTGGCTAGCGAAGCGCTAATGGCTTGATCTACTGATGCGGCTATTTTTTGCTCAATCTCTAAAGAAGATAAACGAGGTGATACATGTGTTACCTGGACCTGAGCGAGGTCGGGGGTGATGATGTCACGCTTGATGAAGCCCGCGGGTGTCTTGACGTAGCCCCCAAGCATCGTCTTGGAGCGCCTTTAACTTTGCCTCGATCTCTGCTAGGTCTTCTGCGGGGATATCTTCAAGTGTAGGTGACAAGATGTTGCGGTTGTCGATATCCGCGCCTCCTATTGTGTCCATCAGCGGTGTAGACGTAGCAGTTAACGTAGATGTACTGGTGGACGATGTAGATGTACTTGTCATGTTGGCGTAGCCCTCCCCAGCGGAGTCGCCAAACAGTGTGTTGACACAGAAACGTGCCCCCACACTTGGGTCAGTTCGACGATCCAAAAGTGCACGAATACTTAGGGACAAGCCTAAGCATGACGTAGCACCGACGTCGTGTTCCGACTACCCTTAGTCGTGATAAGGGGGTGGAGTCGCCAAGCAATCAGATCACACAAAATAATCCAATTAGCCGAAGGAAATATATTAAACAGAATAAAATCAGCAAACCGGTCGGAGCCTGTCTGCTTCGAAGTCTAATGCGAAGGGGTCGCCGAAGTGTACCTTCAGCGTCTAGTGCGAAGTATCCCGTCGAAGGGTGCTTCGGTGTTCGGACTGATCCGGCTGAAGATGAACTCCGAACGAATCTAGACGCGACGGTCACCTCCGAACAGCGGGGTTCAGCATGAGATCTCTGATACAGCAAACTACGGAATAATGATACGAGGGCCACACGTGGGCGTAACTTTGTCCAGTGCGGAGTGTGATCGTGGCGAAGCCCGTTGCGACGAAGTATGCTGGCGAAGCCTGTTGCCGGAGCCTGCAGTCTGGTCGAAGGGTGTCCTGGTGACCTCCGAAACCGATCTCTCAGCTCTGGACACCTCCAACGAAGTAGCTCCGAGTGTGGGAACCTGCAACAGAGAGAGTTCAATGTACCAATTCGGCCTGATGACCGAATTTTGCTAAGTGTTGCACTAGTAGCGATGGTAGCAATCTGTTACGCTGATTAGCGGATACTTCACAGGCGAAGTAACAAGGCGATAGCAATCTATTACGTAGATTAACGGATACTTCACAAGCGAAGTAACAAGGGTTACCACTGTTCCGTAGTGGCCGGCGGAGGTCTTCCAGGCAAACCCATGAAGAGGTACAGGAAAATAAAGGTAAAGTAAATACGATCAAAGCTAGGGCTTTGGTTTGGTTTGAGCTGGGGGGAGTCTCTACGCCGGCCTCACCTCTCTATTTATAGGGGCTTAATCTCTAATCTAATCTGCTATTAACCCGGTCGGATGGAGATAAAAACTGAGCCGGAAACGCATACAACTCTATCTTTGCCGAAGTGGGCTTCGGCTAGGCCCATCGAGGCCTGCTCCTCGGGCCGAAGCTTCGGTGGCGTGGGCCTTCGAAGGCTTCCCGGCCGAAGCCCATAGGCTGGCTAGATGATTTCGGAGCCCATAGCTCAGTGGACTTCGGCCCTGTAGGGCTTCGGACAGACCTTGGGCATGTGTATTTTTGGCCCAAACCAACAAAATTGACATTGTGACAATGTAGCCATTAATGCCATTTTTGCTATCAACACTTGCTTTCTGTTTGCATTTTTGTGTGTCCATTTCATGCTTTATTGCATACACACACTTGCATGATATTCTGTTATATGATTAAGTTCTTTTACATGTACTTGCTTGTATATACTTTTGGATTATTGGTTATGATTATGTTGATACAACTCAAATGATATATCTGATATTTGTCATGAGTATGGATTTTTATATCTTGAAAATGTATAACATGGTCACCACTTAGTCTGGTAACTAGCATGTGTAGGTTGATTGCTTTTGCTATCTTTCACATGTCTGTTAGCTAAGTTCATTTCACTAGATACAAATATGCAACTTGAACAGCTATATGCTTTTCATGGAAATCTTGTTTTGAAAATGATAAAAATCATGAAATTGATATCCATGCCTTTTTAGCTAAACTGAAATGATCTAGGTGGATTTGCTTTGTCGCACTGCTTACCATAGCACTTTGGTATGAACTGGGACATTGCAGTGTATGCGAAGACCAATGCTTTAAGATTCTGATGGTCCTGTTTTGTTCTAGGATTAGCTTGGTCGGTCAGTATAAGGTTGACAAGAAAATAACCTCTAGCACTAAATCAGAAAGAAAAATGAATAAAAAAGATTGAAAATATGGGATGTCTGCTCATGATTTTCTTTGGATATTATTCACTTGAGTTTGTCATGTAGTGTTTAAAAACAATATCCATTGCTTCTACTTGCTAGCTTTTGTACTTTTTATTAATCATATCTGAGAAGCTTGCTTTTACACTCCACTTGCACTCCATTTGCATTCTTGGCATACTTTGAGGGGACTATATTTCAGGAGGAGTTGAGTTGTCTCTATGATTGCTTTTAGTCTTTCTTGATGAGTCCAATTGTCAACAAGGGGGAGAGTTCTTGAGAATTTGGGGAGATTTGAAATTGGGGGAGTGTTTAAGGGGGAGAATTTTGGCATTCTCCACGATTGTTTTTGGGGGAGCTCATTCTCTTTTGTCATTACTCTTTTGAAATCCTTGTTGACAGTTCTGAGAATGCACTCATATGAGCTTTTGTTATGAAATCTTTGTTGGTTTCTTCTAAGTTTGGTGCTTATTGCTTACCTCTTGAAGTGCATTATCTTTGCTAGTCCTTCCAAGTTCTTTGTGATCTATATGTGAAGCTTTGTAGTTGTGCATTTTACTTACATTTTCATGCTCTCACATTGATCTTTTATCCTTGATGCCTTCATTGCAAAGAGGGAGAATAAATGCACTCAACTCTTGTATTGAATTGGGGAGAACATATGATGTTGAATTCCTTTTGAATCTTGCACTCCATCTTATGTCAATTCAGAAGTCCTACTCTTTCTTGAGTTTTTGATCACTTGTTTGCATTTCTGGTGTTTTCTTCAAACTATCTCTTATTCTTAATGATGTTGTCAATGCACTCATCAAGAGGGAGATTGGGAAACCAAGTTGAGGTGTGCCTCGGTTATTTGAGTGAAGAGTGATTGACATGTATGGTTTTGGTTTGAAGTTTTAAGATAATGTGTCTATGATGAATGCTTTGGCTTGTAGGTTGAAGATAACGTGATGAGCACTAAAAGTTCTAGTGTTGGGAGAAACATGCTTGCTTTTCTTATGGTGTGTAGGACTTGGATGCTACTCGATTGTTAATGGCAGGTGATCAGGACCAAGTGGGGAGCTTGATGTCGGACGATCAAGGAGGCTGGTGAAGTCGACGATGATCCTAGTGGTACACATGAAGATTAAGTCATGAGTTGAAGATTGATGAAAACTATGTGTTGACCAATTCAAGCTAAGGGGATGTTGCTTCAAGTGACAATGCATCTCGAGGATTGGGAGCAGAAGAGACTTGGTCGTAGTCAAGATCACAAGATGGTGACACGTGTCATGGTGGACTACTAAGAAGGTGTCAAGTGCTTTGGCAGTTTGGGCTCAAAACTGTCGACCATGTCAACCACAGTTTTGAAGATCAATGTGTTGACACGAAAATGCGCCCACACACTTACGTTGGTTCGACTATCCAAAAGCGCACGGCCGTTTCAAGGATAAACTCTAAAACATCGCGAGACGCCGACTTCGCGTTCCGACGACACTTAAAAAGTGGTAAGGGAAAATGGAGTCGCTAGGCAATCAAACAAATATTTAGAAGTAAAGTTCGATTAACCGAAGTGTTGGAAAAAATAATAAAGTAAAAATAAATACTTCAATCGGCCAGCTGAAACCGATTAGATGGAAAACAAGATAGTCGGTCAGATCGGCCAAGTAGAGCTGGTCGGACCGCACAGTATGGATAATGTTACCGAAAAGATAAGAAAGTATAAAGGCCTCCGGAGAGACGCTTTAGCCTGCTGGCTGGTCGGACCGGGGAATAGGCCTCGGTCGGACCGAAACCGATGCGAAGGGGGGTTGCCGAAGGGGCTCTAGTGTTCTATGTGAAGGGTACAATTCAGACTCTAGGCGGTTGGACCGGCGATGTGTTCCCGGTCGGACCGATGGCAAGGCCTCGATCAAACCGAGGGCTTCAGCACCGCAGGGTCCAGCCCGAGGTGGCTTCGGTGCGAAGTATCTCAATTGCGGAGGGGGCCTTCGACGTGCACTCGGCCGGTCGGACAAACCAAGCTCCATCGGTCAGACCAACTAGGGTCGGAACACACTGACGAAGGAGGCACGGACCTGTCGGACCGATTCCACGCCGTCGGTCGGACCGGCGACCGTAGATCTAATCGCCGGTTTTGTCCGGTGATATCCTTGTTGGTATGGGACGGAACCCAAAATCTTTCGTGATGAATGTGAATATGAAACCGTGCAAAAAATACCAAGATCAAGTGCTAACTCGGCCTAGAGGACGAATTTCCAAGGGTAGTCGGAGAAAACCGATAAAAAGATAAAAAATTGTTTCATGGATTAAAGGAGAGATTCACGAGCGAATCAACAAGGGTTACCGTGATTACGATGCGGTGGACAGAGGGCTTACAGCGCAAACCACGAAGATGTAATCCTAGGGCAAGGAAAGTAGATTGAAAGGTAAAAGTGTGATTCAAAGCGAGGGCTTTGTGTTTGATCTGAGAGAGGGGCCCTCATGAATCAGCCTTGCCCCTATATTTATACGGGGTGGACTTTGTGTTTCCTGGCATCCAATTGGAGTAGATTTCGACTAAAAGTAGTGAGGATTTAATTAGAGGTAAAACTAGCCCGAAACCATCTTTATCTATAATTTTTGGTTTGGGGCCGGTCTGACCGAACCTACATGGCTGGTTGGACCAACCTACTATGGCCAGTCAGACGGCATGTGCCAGGACTTGCACATTTTTGGCCAAAAGTACCAATTTCCGGTATTTTGGGTATTTTGGTCATTAGTGCCATTTCTTGCTGTAAACACCCCTTGCCTTTTAGCAAACTTGGTGGGCTAAAAGCACAACGGGCTAAGGGCGAGACAATTTATATCGGCCTTGTGATTCCTCAGTGTTCTTTCCGAGCTCTTAAAAGTACTCAAAATTTGCCTACTAAATCGTCCATTTCATAACTCAAGACGTTCGAATTTGATGACGACGATTTGCACAGATTACTAACATGACTATGGGACTTAAGCGCCAGGTTTTCCACCAAATCGGTCTTCAGTGATTTTACTAGTCCTGTCCCCCAAGTCCCTTTGTATGGACTCACTCCTTCTCAACGAGACTAGAAGCTCGTCTGCTAACTAACTTCAGTCTCCACACCTATAGTGTCTTTGCTAGGGCCTTGGTCTCACTGGGCGGGTCATCCCCAACTTCTTCGGCCTTCTTCTCTTTGAGATACTGGGCACAAAGACATTGTAATGGCCTCTTTTGGGACTTGGTCATCCTTGGAGGCACCCAAGAAGGTTGTGGCTTAGTTCAGGGCGTCACAAACTTGCTCCCAGAGCCTTTGGTTGGTCGGGACAGATCTGAATCGGCCATGGTAATCTTGTGTTCAGTGGGGTCGATCCCATGGCTTCGGTCGATCGAACCGGCCACAATAGGCCGGTCAGATTGGGGTGGTGCTGGCGGCCTAATAGACTATGGGACGAACTCACGCCTCTGGTAAGGGTTCGACCACCTTGGTGACTGTGGCCAAGAGCGCTTGTTCTCAGCCCTTCTCTTATGCCTCTAGAGCAGCATCCCAAAAGTTACCTTCGGCTTTCTGTGGGATTTAGCCGAAGAGGTTGCTTTGACATTCACTTTCCACACTCCTACTTTAGGGATCTTCAGTACGATCATGCGTGTGCGAGGTTTCCCAACGACGACCGCTTTTCCTTCAGATGACTCAGCCTGTTCGGGCCGAGTCAACACCTTCGTCCCACTTAGGTCAATGTTGTTTATGGGGAAGGGATCCTGGTCTAGCTTCATCTTAGGGCTAGGATCTATTTTCAATCGTCCTCCATCTATGGCCGATTGAACCCGCCAATGAAAAACATTGCAATCATTACTAGAGTGGGAGAGCGAATCATGCCACTTGTAGTATGCACGTTTCTTTAAGTCGTCAGCGGTTGGAATGACATGACCTTTGGGAAACCTGATTAGCTTGCTTTTCAACAAAAAATAAAATACTGTCACATTTGGTCACATCAAATGAATACTTAACTTCATTGGGCTGACTCTTAGCGGGAGACGACTGTAGTAAGGAGCATGTGATCATTTTGGACCCATTCAGCCAGGTCCATTCGGTCGTGTACATGTCAGCTGAATCTTCTTCTCCTGATGATTCTTCCTCGGAGTGCTCCACAATGTGTAGCTCAGCCTTAGGCTCACTAAAAATTTTAACAGATTTCTTGCTCCTGGCTCGGCCTTCCTGGTCTAGAGCCTGCTGCAAAACCTGACCGACCTCAAGGAAATTCTGGCCGTCTAATCTTTCCTTAATCTCGGAATGCAAAATGTTGAAAGCTAAGTCGGCCGAATCTCTTTCGGGGATGTTTAAACTAAAACAACAGTTTCTAGTGCCCCGAAAATGCCTATTGTAATCGGAGACACTCTCATTGGTATTTTTCTTAACCGATGTTAGATGCGAGAGCCTAAGATCGGTTTCCCTAGTATAAAAATAATCATCGAAGTTTTGTTCTAACTGGCCCATGTTTTGATGGAGTTTTGTGGTAGCGCCGAAAATCATGTGAAAGAAATGCCGGAAAGCGACAGGGAAAATAATCTGAGTTTAAGTGTGTCTGACTTGCTTGCTTCGCCACACTGCACTAGGAATTGGCCTATATGCTCTAGGGTGGTCTTGCTACTCTTGCCATCAAACTTGGTGAACTCGGAAACCCTAAATCCATGAGGATATGGGATAGCATCAAAGTGGTCTGGGTATAGCTTACGGTAGACCCTAATCCGATCCCGAGGTGAGTAGCCGGTGCATTCCCTAACAAGCACATGAATTCGCTCGTCAATATCCTCTACGCCTTCTGCCTGCGCGCGTCTCTCGTGCGGGGGCGCGACCCGTGGTAGTATATTGGGGTGTCAGCGGTGCGGCTCCTCCTCTCGTGCCAGCTAATGATAAATAGGATGCTCAGGCCAACACGGGCATGCGGGAGTAGGAGGTGCAAGCAACGCATGAAAAGGTAGTGTAGGTGCAGGTGGCGTGTAATAAATGGGGGCGGTATGACCGTAGGCATACTGGCTAGTCAGACCGGCCTGGTAGTCGGTCTGACTGTAGGTGTAGGGGTCGGTTGGACCAGCCTGGTAGCCGATTAGATCGACTGTTGTCGATGACGGTACCTGGTACGTGTTGGTTTGACCGGCCCAAGGGTCATTCTGACCGACAGTGGTGTATGCAGCCTCGACCCTAGAGTTTGGGAGTGGAGATGCGATGACTTTTCCAGAGCTTCCGTCTGTTCTACTGAATATGTGGTGCGTAGGGGGTAGGCTAGCAATCGGAGTGTGAGAAGCGGCCTCAAAAAAGCCGAATCTCCTAAACATCGCTTCCATTTCAGGCCCTAGACGATTTGAGAATATAGCACAAACGTCCTGATCCACTATAGCTGCTATCTCTCGTCTAATCTCTAAGGGGGATAGAGACGGGAACGATTGCAGTGGTACATTGTTTCCGAAGAGGTCGAGGATGTCAGTGTCGCACTTGATGAAGCATGTGCGAGTTTTTGTGTAGCGCCCAAGCATTAGTGTGTCGAACTCCTTCGTCTTGGCCTCAATCTCGGTCTGATCATCTTCAGGGATATCCGCAAGGGTGGATAGGATGATGTTGCGGTCATTGATCTTCACACTCATGCCTCCTAGGTGCATCGGCAATAGGGGCACTATTGTCGTAGTTGTAGTAGTCATGGTCGATGTACCCACAGCAGATGTAGATGTGTTTGTCATGTTTATGTTGTCCCTAGTGGAGTCGCCAAAAAGTGTGTTGACACAAAAAAGCGCCCACACACTGACGTCGGTTTGACGATCCAAAAGCACACGGTAGTTTTAAGGATAAACGCTAAAACATCACGAGACACCGATGACGCATTCTGACGACCCTTAAACAGTGGTAATGGAAAACAGAGTTGCCAAGCAATCAAACAAATATTTAGAAGTAAAGTTTGATTAACCGAAGTGTTGGAAAAATAATAAAGTAAAAATAAATACTTCAATCGGCCAACTAAAACCGATTAGATGGAAAACAGGATAGTCGGTCGGACCAGCCAAGTAGAGCCGGTCAGACCGCACAGTATGGATAACGTTACCAAAAAGATAAAAAAAGTCCGAAGGGCTCCGGAGAAAGGCTTCGGCCTATAGGCCGGTTGGACCGGGGAATAGGCCTTGGTCGGACCAACACCGATGCGAAGGAGGGTCGCCGAAGGGACTTTGGCGTTCTATGCGAAGGATGCAATTATGACTCTAGGCGGTTGAACCAGCGAAGTGTTCCAGGTCACACCGATGGCAAGGCCTTGGTCAGACCGAGGGCTCCGGCGCCGCAGGGTCTGGCCCAAGGTGGCTTCGGTGCGAAGTATCTCAATTGCAAAGGGGGCCTTCGGCATGCACTCGGCCGGTCAGTGCAACTGTTGGGGGAAAATGCTTCACTTTCAGGACTTAGAGATTAACTGTTCAAAAGGACTTATCAGCTTCAGAGCTGATGGGCTCCTGCTCGAAGGCGAAGGAGTCGTGAAGCCGAAGGGTGCCTCGATCCCTTATCCGAAGGAACCCTCCGGGCGATATGAGGCTTTGGAGCCAAGTGACAGGATTGATAAGACGTTTGGCTTATCCACCATCCTCAGGTAGATTTTACCATTTTAACCCTGTTCAGGGTACCGAATAGTTTCCACTATGTCGGTTGTAATCAAGGGGTAAATAGGTATTTTCCTTAGACGTTTTTGCCTATAAATACCCCCTCCTTACCCTGTAATAAGGATCAAATACTCAGCTATTCCAATACACCTATTCGGACTACTTAAGCTATTATCCATTCGGAGGCTTGAGATAGTTCTTAAGCACAAACTCACTGTTTATCTGTTTTGATCTCAGAGAACCTGTTAGAGTAATCATTTACGCCAATAGTTGGCACCGTCCGTGGGGAACCTAGTTCTAGAAGCTAGTTCTCTACTGCTGACTGCACTTCGAAGAGCACTTACGGAGGGAGCCTCGGAGTCCCAAGATTTCACGCACCCTTCGGTAAGGGTCTTCCTAGTGAAGTTCGAAGGCCTTCCCTCGCCTTCCCAGACCAATCAAAGTCCTCGGTCTTCGGACCTCTCCGTTTCTAGCCATGCCTCCTAAGCGAAGCCAAGTCTCGGGTCCTCTCCGAAGGTCCCCTCGGACCAACGGAGCCAGTCCCTCAGCTGTTCCAATGGTCCCCGAGGGTGTCGCTGGGCGTCGAGTGCCTAGAGGCCCTCATGCTCCTCCTACGGTGCTCAAAATTGATTATCTCAGTTCCCAAGACCCGGAGCTACCCTCCGGCGAAGACGAAGACCTTCCTGAGGCCGAAGCTACTCAGATAGAGCGGCTTCAGGAGGAAGTGGCTAGATGGAGGCAAGAGGCTGCTGATCGCCTCCGCTCCCAAGACTCCACCGAGACTCCAGAAGGGCCCCAAGACGGTGGTGCTCGCAACCTTCCCAAAGCTATTCAAGTCCCGGAGGAGGCTGAAAAACGCATCTTTCGACGATGAGTCTCCGCTACATTCGGACTTGCAAAGGGTGCCTTTCGATCCCAGGTTCAAGACCTCGAAGTTGCACAAGTACTCCGGTGGGTCAGACCCTGGAGAGTTCGCTCGCTCGTACGCCCTGGCGATAGAAACAAGCGGAGGGGTGCGCAACACTATGGCAAAGTGCTTCCCCCTCGCTCTCGAAGGTGTAGCGCTCCGATGGTTCTGGTCCTTGAAGCCAGGATCGATCAGATCTTGGGAGCAGTTGAAAAGGAAGTTCGTAAGCAACTTCCAGGGTACCTTTGTGGCTCCAATGTCGATAGGGAGCTTGTTCCAGGTGAAGCAGCGAGTGGGAGAAACACTTCGGGAATACTTCACGCGCTTCGCCCACACCAAGTCACAGATCAAGGGCCTATCTATCTCCTCGGTAGTAGACGCCGCCCGCGAAGGGGTGCTGAACCCTGATCTCCTCAGCAAACTCCATTGGAAGCCTGTGTCATCCATGGCACAGCTAATGGCATACTTCGAGCAGTATGCCAAGGCGGAGGAGGGCTGCCTTCGACGGGCCGTAGCTCCCGCACCTGCCCTCTAAGAAGTGAAGACGGAGCCTGAAGCCTCAGCTTCTCTACAACCCCCTCAAGACAATCGCTTCGGCGATCACAGGCGAGGAAAGAAGCATTTCCGTTCAGAGGTGTTAAGCATCACACCCTCCATTTCGAAGGCACCTGCCAATTATCAGCAGACACAAAGCATCAAGGCTGGAGCGCCGAAGCCTCAAGAAAGAGTACCTAGCAGGCGCCAGAGTTTTTTTTGCTGCGTGCATGGCGACAATAGAAGCCATGACACGAAGGACTGCAAGTCGGTGTTAACCCTTCTGGGTGAATACCTAGGACGAAGTACTGGGCAGGGTACTTCGGATCGAACCCCTCCAGCGGCACGGTCGGAGCCTGTGCAAATCATGGCCCGAGCCGGTGTCCCTGAAGCCCCCATGCGACTGCTGGTGGCCAACATTATGCCACCACCGAAACATGAAGACCCCCAAGACCGCGGCAAGCCAGTGGCCCTGCCCATCTCCGGAGGGGGGACCCTCGGTAACATGTCCAAGCGGCAGTGGCGTGAATACGTCCGCAAAGTAGGGCACATTGGGACCTCGAGTTCCACGGAGGGAATGCCAGAATGGTCTCATGTGCCCATTTCTTTTACTGCCAGTGATGCCGCGGGGGTGAAGTTCCCCCATGCTGACCCCTTGGTCATTTCCGCAGATATAGCAGGGGTGGAAGTCCGAAGGATCCTGGTGGACGGTGGGAGCTCCGCAGACATACTTTTTGTCCAGGCCTTCGATCAAATGTGCATACCCCAAAAGCATCTACTTCCAGTGGCCCGACCACTTCAAGGCTTCGCAGGTCCGCCTCTCGATGCCCTCGGCCAAATAGGCCTCGAGGTCGCTTTCGGAGAGGGGCCTTTAGCCAGGGTGGAGGATCTGATCTTCGATGTCGTCGACGCCCCCTATGCTTACAACGCAATCTTCGGGCGAGGGATGCTGAACCAATTCGGAGCTATAGCACATCACAACTATCTCTGTCTCAAAATGCCCACGCAAGGTGAAGTTCTTACTGTTTCAGGAGACCATGCTATAGCCCGAAGGATGGAGTATGGTCACGGCTAGCCGTTGGACCCCGGGCAAGTGCACAATGTGACGGACCATGCAGAAGAGGTTCCGGAGGCTTCGAACTCTTCGAAGGGGCTCTCCCTTAAACCAAGCCCGGAAGGTGATGTCGTGACGAAGATAATTTCAAAGGATGGCAAAGAATACCCAATATAGTTCGGCAAGGGGCTATCCCCAGAGATAGCTGCCTCATTGGAAGAAGTCGTCAAGAAAAATTTGGATGTCTTTGCCTGGAATGACAAAGACATCACCGGGGTTGATCGGAGTATCATCGAGCATAGCTTGCTCGTCAACCCGAAGGCTAGGCCGGTGCGCCAGGGGATCCGTAAGCTATCTGCGGAAAGGGCAGGCCTCGTAAAGATCGAAGTAAAGAAATTGCTAAAGGCTGGCATCATCAGGGAGGTAGCCCATACCGAGTGGTTGGCGAACCCTGTTTTTGTAAGGAAGAAGGACTCGAACAAGTGGCGCATGTGTATTGACTTTACTTCATTAAATAAAGCATGCCCGCGAGACCCCTACCCGATGCCCCGAATAGACCAGCTGGTGGATTCCACAGCCGGCTCCGAATTGCTAAGCTTCCTCGATGCTTACTTCGGGTATCATCAAGTCTGGCTAAGACGTGAAGACAAAGCCAAGACAAGTTTCATAACTCCTTCCGGGGTATTTTGTTATGTAAGAATGCCTTTTGGCTTGCGGAATGCCGGAGCCACATTTTCACGTTTAATAGCTAATGCTCTAGGTCACCAAATAGGCCGAAATGTCGAAGCCTACATGGATGACATTGTAATAAAGAGTGCTCAAAAGCACCAGCATAGTCTAGACCTAGCTGAAACGTTTGAGAGCCTCCGAGCATGTGGAGGACGCCTCAACCCTGAAAAATGTATATTCGGAGCGCAAGTAGGAAAACTGCTAGGGTACTTAGTTTCGAGCAGGGGAATCGAAGCTAGCCCAACGCAGATAAGTGCACTGCAAAGAATGGCTCCACCAGGGAATTCGAAGCAAGTCCAGAAGCTAGCAGGAAGGCTCACAGCTCTTAATAGATTCCTGGCCAGGTCAGCAGAATGAAGCCTCCCAATTTTCAAAGCCCTAAAGGGGTCCGAAAGCTTCAATTGGACGCCGGAGTGCCAGAAGAGCTTCGATGATATCAAAGCATACCTCAGAAGTCTATCAACGCTTATGGTGCCCCTTCCGGAGGAAACACTCCTCCTTTATCTTGCAGCAACAGGCTCCGCAGTAAGTGCAGTACTGGTCAGGTGTTGGGACGACGGATCGAACCAGCAGATTTTGAGAGTATTGGAATGTCGTGTGCTCTGTATTCCTAAATTGTGTGTATATGATGTGTAGAATGAACCTCGATGGGTTCTCTCAGAGGGAGAAAGGGTTTATACTAGTTCGGGCCTCCCCTAGGGGATAATAGCCCTACGTCCAGTTTGTGGTGGATTTGGCATGGTATGCCTTGGTGTGGAGAAAAGAACTCTAGGGTCTCATGGCCCCTGGTGCGTGTGTCCCTGTTACAAGGGCTTGGCCCTGCTTTTATAGGCACGTAGGCCAAAGGAAAAGACCGAAATGCCCTCTATGAGCCCTAGGCTCATAGGGGCAGAGAGGGGAAAAGGATCTAGCTACGGTACAAAAGTGCTTTATAGCTTTACAGACGTGTCAGGTAATGTCACAATTTGACCAGCTAGGCGAAAAACTATGGGCAGAGGGGCCCCTGTACGACTTCTACACTGTAGCGGGGCATAAATATCTTCTGGGTTCGGAGTAGGGCTGGAGCTCCGAATCCGGAGCTCCGAACCAGGGCTCCGAACTGAGGCCTCCGAACTGGGACCTCCGAACCGGGGCCTCCGAACCGGGGCCTCCGAACAGGGGCCTCCGAACTGGGGCCTCCGAACTGGGGCCTCCGAACTGGGGCCTCCGAACTGGGCCTCTGAACCAAGGCTCCGAACTGGGCTCGAAGGCTAACTCCGAAGAAGGCCCGGAGGCTGGCTTCGAAGTTAGCCTGAGAGCTTCTGGCGGTCTTCAAGGAATCTTGAGGGTTTTCGCTTTGGAGGGCTCCGAGGGGCCTCGCTCCAGAGGGCTTCGACGTGGCTTGGGGGCTTCGCCCCGGCAGGCCCCGAAGGGTACCTTGGGACCTGGAAACAGCTTCTTTAGGAAGATACAGGCTTTGATAGTGCTGGGCACTGGGCCGAAGGCTGTCAGAGGCTGACGTCATTTGGCCCCTGTCCAAGGGAAACCTATTCCCCCAACAGTATCCCCTCGCGTATAGGCCTTCGGGACGAAGGGGTGTGCGCGCCCTTGGGACAAATGACCTGAAAATTACAACTTCAGAGAAAACATGCCTTCGGAGCTTGGACCGAAGGTGACTTCGAAATCCGCAGGTAATAACTGCCTGCGCCAGCTGTCAAAATGACCTCGGGTAGATCAAACAGCTCCGTAACGACTAGAAAATTTACCTCTACCCTGCGTTGGGCCGCTTCGCCTTCGCTGAAGGCACACGAAATAGTGGGTTCGGCCCACAACCGTCGGAATTCTTACCGCCTATAAATAGGGGTTTACCGCGTGCGGCTTCGGTACGCTCTCATTTGCTTTCTTCTCATTGCCTTACAACCTTCGCTCTCTTCTCTTCCTTGGCTTCGCGCGGAGCACCCTTCGCTAGCTTTAGCCCCTCACGCCGAAGTCCCACAAAATTCTGAAGAAAGCAGCCTCGAAGTCCTTGGCCTTGGGCCCGGGCTCGAGCTCCGCCCAGCTGCAAGCAGCGGAGGCTGCGGCAGTGAAGCCTGCAGCGAGGCGGTTGGGGCCGAGGGACCTTCGGATGCCCTCCGACAAATTCGAGCATACGCTGGAGATGAGGGCCTCGATCTCCACGGAGGAGTCAGTCTGGAGGGCCTGCAAAGGGAGGATCACAGCGAAGATTCAACTCAGAGTCCCGGAGAAGTCGGAGGCCGAGCCGAGGCCTCGGTCCGATGAAGTGGTTGTGTTTGAGGCTTTCTTCGAAGCCGGCCTCGGGCTGCCAGTAGTGGGGATGCTGAGCGAAGTCTTGAGGTCTTACAACCTCAAACTTCCTCAACTCTCGCCCAATGCCGTGGCGAGGCTCTCTGTTTTGAGTGGGCCATGAGGGCCGAAGGATGCGAGGGCCGCGCCGATGTCTTCGTCGCCCTCCACGATGCCAACTGCCAGCCGAAGCCAAGGGAGGGCTCAGACCGCGTCAAGAGGGCATTGGCCTTCAGTAGCGCTAACTTCCAGCTTCGGAGTGAGTTCCAAGATGCCTTCCCGGCGTGGGCCGTCAACAACAAATGGTACTCGAAGTGGGATCAAGAGTGGTTCTATGCCTCCGTCGGCGCGAACTCTCCCCTTCGGAGTACCAATGCCCACATCTTATATCGGCGCGAAGGGGTGGTGAAGACCAGCCCGGGCACCCTTCTCTCGAGGATCTCACTTCTTCGGAGGGTGGCGGTGAAGATGAGCATGAGGGACCTTGCGGAGGAGTTCATCACCCTCTGGCTCAGCCCCCTCGCGTGATCTTGGCCGGAGGGGCTCTTCCAAGCTTCGGGCCAAGGGGGACTAAGCGAGCTGGCCTTCGAACGCTTTGGTAAGACTTCGAAACCTCTCCACTTTCATACTTCGCAAACTTCGTTCTGACTTGGAACTTTTATGAAGCCCATCTTGAAGTGAGGACTCCGGAGGAGGCCATCACGGTGGCGGAGCACGTTGTTGGGACTCCGACACCAGAGGAGCAGGCCCAGCGTCTCGCTTTGGTGGGGTCTTGGGAGCATTGGAACAGGGTATGGACCACGCTTGGCTACGAGGTGTTCCCTGCCCTGCCAGACTTCTCCCACCTCGCAGCTTCGGCGGCTGGTGCCAAGAGGAAGAGAGGGGATGACGACGAGCCCGAGGCTTCGAGGGCTCGGCCGGAGGTCCCTGCGACCAAGGTCTCTACCTCGGAGGAGGTAGCGGAGGAGCCCACAAGTGCTCCGGCTATCGAGAAGGCAGCGAAGACTCCGATGGCGACGACTTCGGCCGCGGAGTCCGATGCTCCTACTCCGACCACCAAGAAGGCAGCGGAGGCCTCGGCGACGACTTCGGGTGCGAAGGCCGATGCGCCAGCCTCGCATCGAAAGGACTGGGGGGCGCACATCAACCTCCCTTCATTCGAAGAAATCTCTGACGAAGGTAAATCCTTCTAACATGCTTCTCTTCAATGTGTGGATCCTGACTTGGTCTTCTTTGCAGATGGGGATGCTGGTGCGAGGCCCACCGCGGTGAAGCCTGCAGAGGATGATGCCGGTGCGAGGTCCACCGCTGCGAAGCCAGCAAAGGCCTCCGGCAGCAGTAGCAGCAGCAGCGGCAGCAGCTCGGAGTCTGACAACTCCTCGTCTAAAGAAGACGGAGGCAGCGGCCGTGGCGAAGGGGACCCCCAAAGCGACGAAGAGGTCAATGTGGTGAACCTAGGCCCTACTTTGCCGAAGCCTGCCCAGGTGGCTGCGGTGGAGATTGTTCATCCTTTTCAGCCGAAGGGTGCCGTGACGGAGGTGGCGATCAACAACTTTCGCGAGGCTTGTGCAGCTGCGGAGGCAGGGGATTTGGTGGCTCAACTCAGCCACACGAACCCCATGGAACTCTTCATCAGTGCGAATGAGGCTCTTGTGCGGGTGAGCGAAGTCCTACAACCTTCGAGTTATACTTTAATCTTCGATCAACACTTATGATTTCTTGAATTCTTTCAGGCCTTCGCACTGAATGCAGCGGCTTCAACTTCTGCGGATGGGCGGATGACGCGCCTAGCAGAGGAGAAGGAGGACCTCCGACGCGAAGTCTCGGTGGAGGCCGAGAAGCGAAGGAGGGCCAAAGCTTCAGCTGATACGGCGAGGAGTGAGGCCAAGACGGCGAGGGCTGAGGTAAAGGCGGCGAAGGCTGAAGCCGAGGCGGCGAAGGCTGAGGCCGACAAGGCTAAGGAAGCCTTGGCTTCGGAGATGGATAGGCTCCGCGTGGAGCTCCAGGCTGCGAAGGCCGTTGAAGCCCGACAGGTGAAGGAGAATTCTTCCCTTCATCAATGGGCTCAGAAGCTTGAAGACTTCGTCGTGGACAACCTCGATGAAGACACTCAGAGCCTGGCCGAAGTCCTCGAGCAGATAGGGACCGAATGCCGGGCTCTGGACTTCAGCGACCAGGATCCAATTAGGGATCGCGCCGAGTTCTTGAAGGTAGTAGCTTCGACGGCGGAGCAGTCGCTGAAGGGCTTCGCCTTGATGGCCGGCCGAGTCGCGGGCCAAGGAGTGTTGCAGATGCTTCATGACGCGGGGTGCGACAACCTCGAGGCAGCAACCTCCGTGACCCCGGTGGCCTTCGGGGGCCAACACTTGGTGACGCCTCCGACATACGTCCGCGAAGCAGTCCTCGAACTTCAGAAGGCACTCCGCCTTCACCGAGCCAAAGCACCTGCTGCGTCCGATTGGCCTTCGACATCTACACCTCTGCCTCCGAAGGTGTAGATCTCCTTAGGCTTCTTGTAATACTTAGCTGCAGGCTTGTAAAAACTTATCAGCTTATTAATATGAATGCGGGGGTTTCTTATACCTACCCAGGCTCAGCCTCCAAATGTTGACTTCGAAGTGCTTGAGGACCTTGAAGAACTTCAACAGTTGTGGGCAGTCCTCAAAGTAGCTAGGTCCGAAGGCCCCCCTCGGTTTAAGCTTCTGTTGGCGTAAAAGATTACGCTAACAGGTTTCTGTAGAAGAGAAACTGACAAACGAAATGTTTGCGAAGCAAACTGTTCTAAGCCTCCGAAAGGATAATAACTTAGAATAGTTCGAATGTGTGTATTGAATAACTTGTATTCTGTCTCCATTAGAAGGTGAAATGGGGGGTATTTATAGGCCCAAACATTAAGGAAAAGACCTATTTACCCCTTTATTACAACCGACATAGTGGAAACTATTCGGTTCCCTTAATAGGGCTAAAATGGTAAAAGACTAATCTAATGGGAAAGAAGATAAGTCTTCCATCTTAGCTGGCAGAAAAGATCTTGAAAAGCCTTAGTTCGAAGATGTACTCCGAACCAAAGCCTATCTTCGTACTTCGAACTTGGTTCCGACAATCTTCGAAGATGATCTTCTGGGAACCTTCGAACCCACTGTCTGCCTTTATGCTGCTTCGGCAATAACCCCGAAGATGAGATATTTTCCCCCAACAGCTTCCAAGGGGACCTAACGGCGAAGCCATCCCTGAAGTAGCTCAGGATCTGCTAGCCATTGTGAAGACGGAGTCCCTTCAGAGTTCTTCATTTTTGCTTTCGTGAACGGTCTTAGCAGGCGACGAAGCTTTAGACTTCTCCGCCTTTGACACGGCACCGCCTGCCTCGCTAACTCAGAGCGATCTGCAAGGTAAAAGACGAGGTCTGCGGGCTTCGGAGCCTGGACGAGCCAGACGTGGCAGGGCAGGCTCCGACGAGGCTTCGTCCAGCCGAGGGGGCCCTGGCCGAAAGAAAGGCAAGCGAGGGTTGGGACCTCGCACTCGATTCTTCTTAGGCTTAGATACAGACTACACGTAGCTTTGTAGTCGAAGTACATTTGTAACATACTTCTCAATTATCATTCAATGAACGGAGTTTATTGTATTTGCATACTTCGTCTGCATGCTTCGCATTGCCTGATGACTTCGAACGTTTTAGCTTGTCACGCTCGTACTGCGTATTACATTCGCAAACCTCGCATACATGCTTCCCCCCTTTGCTCGTGGCAGCTAGGTATTTAGCTGTTGCTGGTGCGGGCAATAAAGAATATGAAGGGGTGCGCCTTTTTGGCGGCTTCGGATGCTTGAAATGTATTGAGCGAAGGCCTCTTTTGGGCTTCGACCGCGTTAATTTGGAGCGAAGCAAGGCTTCAGCGTAACCAAATTAAGCGAAGCATGCTTCGGCATGCTGGGATTTGGATGTGCGTGAGCAAGGCTCCGAAACACACTTAGATTTTAAGCGAAGTAAGACTTCGACATGCTTAATTTTTAGCTTAGATCATGTCACACGAAGTGAGGCTTCGGTGCGTGTTTGGATAGCGAAGCAAGGCTTCTGGAGCTTGATCCTGTAGTGAAAAGGATATTTGGTGTGGATTCACCGAACCTGTGATTTTGAGCCACCTTCGACTCTAAGCCACCTTCGACTCTGGGTCACCTACGACCCTGGGTCACCTTCGACCCTGGGATGCTTTGGGTGCGGAACCCGGAATCCCTGGACGCATTGGGCCAGTGGTCCGGAGTCCTTTTAGCCCACTGCTACGGGCCCGGAGGCACTGTGTAGCCTTCGGAGGGGTGCTCCGGATTTTGTAAAGCGAAGCGAGGCTTCGGATTTTAAATAAGGCGAAGCAAGGCTTTGGGTTTTTGATAAGGCGAAGGCTTCAAATTTTTTCAATAATACGGGGCAGAAATTTGCTTTAAAGGCGAAGCAGGGCTTCGAATTTCAAGGCGAAGCAGGGCTTGCGAAATTGTACATCGAAGTGGTACTTCGGATAGTGGACATACCTCGTAAAGTGGCTGAAGGTTGGCCTCGTAGCCCCTAGGGCTTTGACGACCTTCGATGCATGAAGCGGAGCCCCTCACTGGAGGGTGAGCTCCGGTATTCGAAGGGTAAGGGAAGGCGAAGAGGGCCTTCGATCTGCACCCGAAGCCCCTTGCCGAAGGGTGCGCGAAGCAAGAAAGCTTCGAAGCTCCCCCCTCAAGCGTACTTCGAGATGCAGACAGTGGCAGAGAACTTAGTGTTGGCGTAAAAGATTACGCTAACAGGTTTCTGATGATTAGAAACTAACAAACGAAGTGTTTGCGAAGGAAACTATTCCGAGCCTCTCAAAGGATAATAACTTAGAATAGTTTGAAGGTGTGTATTGAATAACTTGTATTCGGTCCTTATTACAGGGTAAAACGGGGGGTATTTATAGGCCCAAACATTAAGGAAAAGACCTTTTTACCCCTCTATTACCACTGACATAGTGGAAACTATTCGGTACTCTTAATAGGGCTAAAATGGTAAAAGACTAATCTAGTTAGAAAGAAGATAATTCTTCCATCTTAGCTGGCAAAGAGGTTCCTGGAAGAGTCCATGTTCGATGATGTACTCCGAACTAGAGCCTGTCACCATACTCCGAACTTGACTTGATGCATCTCCGAAATTATATATCGGACATCTTCGTCTTAATCACCAGTATTTATCTTGTTGCTGCGATAATCTGGAATATGGAATATTTTCCCCCAACAGTAGCCCCTCGAATACGCTTCTCCGTTAAATCTGTGATGTTAGGGAAGCAGTATACGCAAGGAAACATATCCATGTGCAGGGATTAGCAGGCTTAATACACCTCCAAAATGTATAGAGATGCGAACTTGAAATTATTTTCTAAGTAAATTGCATTCGAAGTATCTTAGAATTAGCTCGGGAAATCCGAAAGTTACGTAATGCGTTAATTCCGGAACAAAATAACGGTCAAGAATGCGAAACGGTATAAGCAAACAGTAAAAAATCGAGGTCGGGGCTATAAATAGAGGGCCCGACACCTGCAGTAGCATCAATGGCGGCGGCGGTGGGGGAAAATCCCCAAAATGTTGGCCATCAAGACCTCTGTCCGGCGTCAACAAAATATATGGATCAATCTTATCAGCTAGGGCCTTCAACCTGCAGAAGAGAATCACTTGCGGCCGCAGTAGAGGGCAAGATCAGTTCTGGGGTTATGATTCGCAAACCTGGAATGGAAATCATTCCATCACCGAGACCCGGAGAAGTGGTTGTTTTTGAAGCTTTCTTTGAAGCTGGATTGGGGCTTCTGACAGTCGACTTTTTAGCGGAGGTATTGGACTTGTTTCATGTCACTCTCCCGCAACTCTCTCCGAATGCGGTAGCATGTCTTGCCATCTTCGAATGGGCGTTGCGAGCCGAAGGTTGTGAAGGAAGAGTGGAGATCTTCGCAGCACTACATAGGGCATCATGTCAACCGAAGACCTTCGTAGGTTCCGGAGGTGAAAAGATAGTAGTGGCCTTCGGAAGTATCAACTTCAGACTCTGGGACGAATATGCTCTCCGGTTTCCTACCAAGGCCTTTAATGCTAGATGGTATACTGATTGGATCTTAAGATGGTTTTACGCCGAAGTTGGGGCGAGTAGCCGCCTAGCTGGACCTCTGCGAGAAATCCACTTCTGAAAGGAAGCCTTAGTGCACCCGGATCTAGGCCAACTCGAAGCTCGCTTAAGCTTGCTTCAAAAAATCAGTCGTCGCTTGAGCATGCGAGACTTAGCCGAAGAATTCCTAGGACTTCAAATTTCTCCCCTGATGGCCAACTGGCCTATCATCTTCGAGGAAGATTCGGAAGGTGGTCTTTGAAAAATTTCTTCAACTTAGAGTCCTGCAGTTAACTTCGAAAACAACATACTCTATGTATATTTATTCGAAGAATTAACAAACTTCATTTTTCAGCCTCTTCAGCCCCTATGAATTCGGAGCAAATCGTACGAGCTTCGGAGAAGATTTTGGGCGTTCCAACTCCGACCGAGAAAGAATGGAGAATCAAATTGGTTGGTAGTTGGGAACGATCCAACCGAGTATGGGGGCTACTCGAAATTGTTTCGCCCCCTTTGGTGGATTGGGTGCCTTCGGAGAAAGGGCCTAAGAAGAGGAAAGCCGAAGCTGGAACTTCGAGCTCTGCCAAGACTCTGGTCAAGAAGGTATCTCGAAAGCCAAGAATTCCTGCGCCTTCAAGTCCAAAAGCTTTAATCTCCGATTCTCAAGAGGATGAAGGCAGGTTGCTCGTGAGGCTGATTGACGAGGATGCAGCCCAACAAGAAGCACATATTGAAGATGCTGCGAGTGTGCCGGAGTCTCAAGTCAACCTTGAACAAGAGAGGACTTCGGCTGCTCTAGAAGATTTACCTCAGGAGAGAGTTCGAGATGGAGCCCCTATGGATGAGAGCAGAGTCGAAGTCACTGCAGCTTCGATTCCGGGTGAAGCAACAATGGCTGTTCGGGAAAATGCTCCAACGGTCGAAGATTTGACTGCCGACTCCGACGAAGACCTTGCCTTCGACCCGCCAAGCAGCCCAATGCTTACCCGCCGCCAAAATGTCGAAGGTAAACTTCGAATAAATCTTTTATCCTTTTTTCCTGCGAAATTATACAATGTAAAATACCTTTGTTTTTCCAGAGTCCACTTCTATGGAAGAGGTCCGTCCCGAAGATACAATTCCTAGACCTTCGATGACTTCGGAGCCAATTCCAGAAGCCACTCAAATGGGGCCTGGAAAAGGCAAAGGAAAGATGGACCCCCTCCCTGCTCTGAGCTCAGGATCAACTCCGTCGGAGTCAACAGACGAGAGCCAATCTACTGAGGGGGGCCAGTCTACTGAGGCTCCGAAGACCACAGCTCAATACTCCGGGCCTTCGCCAAGTGAAGATGACAAACAAGCCTTAAGCATGCTCCCCCTTCTATCTCCTTTCTTGGAGCGAAGAACTGGGCTTCGGACATTGCTCGAGCCTTTGGATCGAGATAGTCGCGAAGTCGGGGAGACGGACTTGGTGGCTATCTTGAGCGAGGCGGAGAGTTCAGAGCTTAACGCTGCCTTGGAACGCGCAGCATACCAGGTACGAAGTATCTGCAAAACAGAATCAAATTTATATACAAATAATTTATCACCTTGGTTTTTTCTTTTCACAGCAAACAGTCTTGGCCCGAGCTGCGAACATCTCAAATTAACGTGGAATTGTTCGCCTTCGAGAAGAAAATGCAACTCTTCAAAGAAATCTTAATATCTCCGAAGGTCGAGTGGCCCACATGGACAACATGGTTTCAACGGAGCGCAGGGCCAGACAAGGCTTGGAGGTTGTGAATAAAGAGCTCGAAGCGGAAAAAATTGTGCTTCGAGCAAAAATTGAAAAGATGCGGGCGGAGCACGCTACTGCGGGGGCCGAGCTTGTTAGACTCCGAGAAGAAGATAGCCAGTTACTAAATCAAAAGAATTCATTGGCTACGGACGCTGCTAGGCTCTCTGGAGTAGTAGAAGAGCTAACTTCGATGAAGGATGCATTAACTGAAGATAAGCTGAAGTCAGAGAAGGTAGCTTCGGAGGTCATGGACCAATTTGCTAGGCGTTCTGGAGTACTTCAGTACTACTGGGATGTTTCCTTCGGATGACAACATCTCTCTCCTGCGCCGGCTGAAGAGGATCCAAGGAGCAGCGAAGCAAATGAAGACAACAGGTATTCGGTACAGAGAAATCTCCGGACAAGTGGCTGATGTCGGCATACTTCGTTACTACGAAGATTTGGGCCGATCAATAACTCTGAGCGCAGGAGAGGGTCCTATTACCTTGGACGATGACCAGCTTCTCACTCCTTCCGAAGGTGTGGCCACTGCTTGGCAAGCCTTTCAAACTTCATGGAGAGCCGAAGGCCGTTCTGCGATCAAGGCCTGGATTGACGAAGGACAACGCCAGAAGCAAGCTCAGTCCCAAGCTTCGAGCAGTCAACCTCCTCCAAACCCGCAGGTTTAGAAATACCTTAGGATCTTCAACTATGTAAAGCACTACGCTTTTGTACATTTATGAATGAAGATTTGTTTATCATGTTTTTAGGCTTTGCCTCATATGGAAGATGTCGAAGTATTAGATGTTAACGACGAACTTCGCTTATTGTGGGCTACCTTCGATATCTTAAAACTTCACAAGCGTCCTCGATTTCTAGTTCCTCGGAATAGTTCCGGAGTGATTACATCCGAAATAAGCAAAGATATATTATCTTATATCAAAGAGGAAGAAAAAGAAGTTAACTTGGAAACTTCGTCTTCCGAAGACATTATATGGTCCGAAGACGAAGCTGAAGCTCAAAGGAAAAAGCCTGAAGAACTTGGAAGCTGGGAAAGGAGCCCTGAATGGCTTCGAACTTGGGCTGAGCTTCAACAAGAACAAAAAGAATTTAGAGCTTCGAAGGGAGGTAGGAGAGTTAAACGCAAAGTTGTTAGAACTCCCGGCACTGGAACTAGTCGTTCCAACCCTAGCTCTAGAGATCGAAGAGGTCTTCGATTCCTTCTTGCTATAGATACCAATTTTTCATGATGTAATCATATTTGTTCGAATAATAAATATCGATTTAAAATTGTCTCCCTATTTATTAGCCCCTCTTTGGGCGTAAGCAACTTCGAACTGTATTAATTGATGGTTAGGCGCAAAGAAAAACTTAGGAGTACAATTTTGGGGGTTCGGAGCCCCTCAGTAATTTAAAGATCGACTAAAATCTTATAAAATGTCTTCGACTATTTGTAGTCTTAAGATTGGCAACTTAGTACCTTATGTTTTTGAAAGAAATCACTTGAGATAACTTTCCGGACACTTTAGTGTCTTAGATAATTTGTCACTTTGGACTTCCTTAACAGACATTCGAAGCTCATGGCTCAAACTCTGTTTTGTTTTGGCCTCCTTCGGCTCTTTTTTGTGAATTCTGTCAAACCAATGGTTTGGAGTTCGCAGTGGTCTCTTTGGACTCTTTTTACGGATGTCTACAAGCCGGTGGCTTGGACTCCGCATGATTTGGTCTCCTTATACTCTTTTTACGGATGTCTACCAGCCGATGGCTTGGACTCCGTATGGTGTGGTTTTCGGCTCTTTTACGGATGCCTACAAGCCGGTGGCTTGGACTCTGGATTATGTCAGCCCCCACGTCGGAAACTTTGAACCAATGGTTCAAAGTCCGAAAATATGATTCAAAGTAATGACACATCCCTCTCGGTTAACTCCACGGTTCCAGTGCGTCCACTCGGAAGCTGGAAATTTATGAGGGGTAGGCACTATCTGAACCCTATGCGAAGTATCGCTTTAGGTGCTCCGCATGCCAAGTATGTGCTAACTCTTCACCTTCCAAATTAGCTAATTTAAAAGAGCCAGGACATCCTGAACGAACAATTAAGTATGGACCTTCCCATTTATTTCCTAATTTTCCTGGCGCTATGATGCTTCGTAAAACGAGATGACCCGGTCTAAGCTCATTGATCTTAACCTTCGGGTCAAACCAAGCCTTCGTCTGCTGATGATACTTTGATAAATTGGCCACAGCTCGAAGTCTTGTCTCCTCTGTTAAATCCAGCGAAGCTTGTCTTTCTCATTCAATCTCCGGTTCGGTGCTGCGAAGTGATCCTCCTTTGAGCTCCATTGGAGTCATAGCTTCGTCTCCGAATAGCAATCTGAATGGAGTGAAACCTGTGGACCTTGTTTGCGTAGTCCGAATGGACCATAAAATCTTCGGAAGTTCTTCGGTCCACAGTCCTTTTGCCAATCCTACTATCCATCGATTTAGTCCTGACAAAATATTTCCATTGGCTCTTTCTACAGCTCCGTTAGACTGAGGATGCCTCACTGCAGCAAAACATAACTGGATGCCTAGATCTTCGCAGAACTTTCTGAAAGGTTCTGCATCGAACTGTGTTCCATTATCAACTGTGAGTTGTCTAGGCACTCCGAACCGGCAAATGATACTCTTCCAAAAGAATTTCTATACATTGTTCGAAGTGATAGCTGTTAAGGGCTCTGCTTCTACCCACTTAGAAAAATATTCAATAGCTACCACTGCGAACTTTAAATTTCCCTTAGCTACTGGAAAGGGACCAATCAAATCCATACCCCATCTGGCCATGGGCCATACCGGAGCAATAACTTGAAGAGCTGTTGGTGGGCGATGACTCCGTCAACCCATCCACTGACATCCTTGGCATGTGCGGACTAAGTTCTCCGCATCTGCTACTATCGTAGGCCAATAAAGCCCTTGGCGAAGTGTTTTTCCTACCAAAGCTCGAGGGGCCAGATGGCTACCGCAAAGCCCTTCATGAATTTCTCGAAGAATATCTTGGCCTTCGGTTTGGGATATACATCGAAGTAAAGGGGAACATACTCCGGCCTTGTATAAAATACCGTTGATTATTTGATAATTCCTGGCCCTGAGTTTCAATCTTGAAAACTGTGGTTCTTCAGACGAATTTGCTCCTCCTTGCAAAATTTCCATGATTGAATTTTTCCATTCTGTTCTTGGAATGCAAAGAATCTCTGCAGAGGGAATTTGTGGCACCGAAGGTGTACTGAGCTCCTCATAAAAAGCCTCTTCTGGTATATCCATAGCTCCGGCTGCAGCTTTTGCTAAGATGTCTGCTTGCACATTTTCTGCTCTAGGTATACTCCGAATGGAAATACCCTTGAATTGTGCTTCAATTTTACGAATTTCTTCTAAGTACTTTGCAAGCTGTGGATGCCGAACTTGAAAACTTTTATCTACGTGCCCTGCTACTATTTGAGAATCTGTCTTTATAACAACTCTTGTAGCCCCTAGAGCACGTGCTTTTCCGAGTCCTGGTAAAATCCCTTCATACTCCGCGATATTATTGGTAGACTTAAAGTTGAGTCTTGCGGAGTACATTGCCCTTTGCCCTGAAGGCAAAATTAACAGTGCTCCAACACCTGCTCCGGATGCTTGGAAAGCTCCATCAGAATAAACAGTCCAAATTTCTTCGATTGACTTCTCCGGAATCCACGTTGCAGGGGGAGTCCATTCTGCTACGAAATCTGCCAACACTTGCGATTTGATTGCTGTCCTTGCCACAAAGGATATGCCGAAGGGTGCTAGTTCAACTGCCCACTTTCCAATTCTTCCAGTGGAGTCTTTACTTCGGAGCATATCTCCCAACGGGTACGAAGTTGGTACAATTACATTATGAGCCAAAAAATAATGTCTCAATTTCCTCGAAGCCATTATCAGAGCATAAGTGAACTTTTCAAGCTCGAAATATCTTTTCTTTGCTCCTGACAATGCTTCGGACACAAAATAAACTGGATTTTGTACCAACTTCCCATTAAAATCCATTTCTCTGACAAGGACTGCGCTGACAGCAGAGCCTGTAGCCGCAAGGTAAAGGAGTAGGGTTTCGTCCGCAGTAGGCACCGTGAGTGTAGCAAGATTACTGAGATACTCTTTAATATCTTCGAAGCTTTTCTGACACTCCGGTGTCCATGCAAAATCTTCGGACCCTTTCAATGCTTTAAAGATGGGCAAACTTCTCTCCGCAGACCTTGCCAAAAACCTGCTAAGTGCTGCTAGACGACCAGTCAGCTTTTGCACTTGCTTTAAATTCTCTGGAGGAGCCATCTTCTGTACCGCAGTTATCTGAGTAGGGCTAGCTTTAATCCCTCTGCTTGAAACTAAATACCCTAACAACTACCCAGCCTTAGCTCTGAAGATACATTTCTCGGGGTTAAGATGGATCCCACATGCCCGAAGGCTATTAAATGTTTCTGCTAAGTCTAGGCTATGTTGGTGCTTTAAAGCACTCTTTATTACAATATCATCCATATAGGCCTCTACATTGCGACCTAATTGATGACCTAGAGCCTTAGCAACTAACCTCGAAAAAGTAGCCCCGACATTTCTTAAGCCAAAGGGCATTCTTACATAACAGAAGACTCCTGAGGGAGTTACGAAGCTTGTCTTAATTTCATCTTCGCGCTTCAACCATATTTGATGATAGCTGTAGTACGCGTCAAGGAAGCTTAATAACTCTGAACCTGCAGTGGAGTCCACCAACTGATCAATTCGGGGCATGGGATAGGGGTCACGAGGGCATGCTTTATTCAAGGATGTGAAATCAATGCACATGCGCCACTTCCCGGAAGATTTCTTCCTGACGAAGACTGGGTTGGCTAACCATTCTGTGTGAGCCACTTCTCTGATAATCCCAGCCTTCAGCAATTTTTCAACTTCGTCTTTGCAAGAACAGCTCTTTCTGCAGACATTTTTCGGAGTCCTTGCTGAACAGGTCGGGCCTTCGGGTTTACAAGTAAACTGTGCTCAATAATATCCCAACTAACTCCGGTGATGTCTTCATCAGACCAAGCAAAGACATCTAAATTCTCCTCAACTACTTTTTCCAAGGAGGTAGCAACTTCTGGAGGTAAATCTTTACCAAATTGAAATGAATATTCTTTACCATCTTTAACAATAACCTTCGTTGCAATCTCTCCTTCAGGACTTGGTCTTGGGAAGGATTTCTTCGAAGATTCACTAGGAGCAGAAAAATTTTCTTGATTATCTTGCACACTATTCACTTGTCTTGGATCAAGAGGGGGGCCGTAACCATACTCCGCTCTTCGGGCGGTAGCTTGATCTCCGAAGATAGTGAGCACTCCCGCTTGTGTGGTCATCTTCATGCACAAGTAATTGTGGTGCGCCACAGCTCCGAACTGATTTAACATGCCTCTTCCGAAGATGACGTTGTATGCATATGGAGCATCCACAACATCGAAGATTACTTCCTCTGTCCCGGCTAACAGCCCTTCTCCGAAGGTAACTTCCAGGCCAATTTGGCCGAGGGCATCAAGCGGAGGTCCTGCGAAGCCTTGCAAAGGACGAGCTGCTGGAAGGAGGTGCTTTCTGGAGATGCATAACTGATCGAAGGCTTGAACAAAAATAATGTCTGCCGAACTCCCTCCGTCAATTAGCACTCTTCGAACCTCAGTTCCTGCAATGTCGGCAGTAATGACAAGTGGGTCTGCATGTGGAAATTTAATGCCAGCTGCATCCTCTACAGAAAAAGATATTGGTACATGGGACCATTAAGGCATAGCAGCTGCAGACGACGAAGTTCCAATATGCCCCACTTCTCTGACATACTCTCTTCTATGCCTTTTTGACATGCTTCCGAGAGTCCCTCCTCCGGAGATTGGGAGGACTACTCTTTTTCCTCGGTCTTGCCCTTCTTCCTGCTTCGGAGGTGGCATAACATTGACCACCGGGGGGCGCCTTGCTGGATCGAAGTTCTCTATTCGCGCCACAGCCTGGACAGGCTCTGGACGCACTTCGGCTTGAACTCGGTCAGTAGTACCTCGACCCGAAGTTCTCTCTAAATACTCTCCTCTCAGAGTAAGTATAACCTTGCACGCGTCAGTTGCGTGACTTCGGTTCTCACCATGAATGCAGCAGAAGAAAGTTTGGCCTTTTCCGGCCGATTTCCCTGGAGGCCTCCAACTGCTGGTTTTACTTCCCGAAGGTTGTGGAACTCTTTGGGCAAACTTTTGCGGAGGTGCAATGTTCAGAACTTCTGAACGAGGATGCTTTTGCCCCCTTCTCCTATCATGCTAAGCTTCGAAGACAGGTCCTTGCGGCTGTGCCGAAGTTTTCACTTCCAATTTTACCTCCTGCAGTATGGACGGAGTAGCTGCAGTTCTCCGAAGTGAGCCCTCTTCTGACTTTGCATATTCTTCAAAATAGGACATCAGCTGAGAAATAGAAGATATGCTTTTCCGGTGAAGTTTATCGAGGAGGCCTTGATGAATGACTCATTCCCGAGCTGCGTCAACTACTGAAGACGTAGTTAACCCTCGGATCTACGACTTCGTATGAGCGAAGCACTTGAAGTATTGTCTTAAGGTTTCTCCAGGGAACTGCTTCACTTGGAAAAGACTTCCCATCGACATTGGAGGCACGAAGGTGCCTTGAAAGTTACTCACGAACTTTTTCTTCAATTGCCCCCATGAACTGATTGATCATAGTTTTAAAGACCAGAACCATCGCAAAGCTACTCCTTGAAGAGCCAGGGGGAAACATTTTGCCATGGTGTCCCGCACTCCTCCACTGGCTTCAATTGCCAAAGCATAAGATCGGACAAATTCTCCAGGATCTTCATCTCCGGCATACTTGCAAAGCTTCGAAGTCTTAAACTTCGGGTCGAAGCGAACTTTTTGCAATTCAGGATGCAGCGGAGACTCGATATCAAAGGAGGCGTTCTCCGGGGCTTCAGGATAGATAGGTTCGTCGTCTTCAGACACTTCAGGAATAACTAGGATGGCTTGAGAGCGAAGCCTATTTGCAGCTTCTTACCGCCATCTCGCTACTTCGGCTTGGAGACTGGCCATCTGAGTGGCCATATCGCCAAGTCTGTCTTCATCTCCTTCGGAAGGATCTTCCGAGTCTCGAGAACTGTAAGGATCGGTTTGAAGTGGAACTTGGGGTGGAAGAGGGACTCCGTCGGGTCGAAGTATAGATGGAGTTGGCGGAGGAACTCCGTATACTCGGGGAAGGGATGTCCCTTCCGGGGTTTGAGGTGGAGGAAAAGTCGAAGGTCCTCCGACCTCGACTGTATCTGTGGACCTAGCTCCGAAGGTCCGAGGAGACCTCCGAGTAGGATTACCAGCTGAACTCCGCTTAGGAGGCATGGTTTGGAAACTCGGTACAGAACGAAGTTTCTTGGACTAAGATCCCCACGGACGGCGCAAACTGTTGGCGTAAAAGATTACGCTAACAGGTTTCTGAAGATTAGAAACTAACAAACGAAGTGTTTGCGAAGGAAACTATTCCGAGCCTCTGAAAGGATAATAACTTAGAATAGTTTGAAGGTGTGTATTGAATAACTTGTATTCGGTCCTTATTACAGGGTAAAACGGGGGGTATTTATAGGCCCAAACATCAAGGAAAAGACCTTTTTACCCCTCTATTACAACCGACATAGTGGAAACTATTCGGTACTCTTAATAGGGCTAAAATGGTAAAAGACTAATCTAGTTAGAAAGAAGATAATTCTTCCATCTTAGCTGGCAAAGAGGTTCCTAGAAGAGTCCATGTTCGAAGATGTACTCCGAACTAGAGCCTGTCATCATACTCCGAACTTGACTTGATGCATCTCTGAAATTATATATCGGACATCTTCGTCTTAATCACCAGTCTTTATCTTGTTGCTGCGATAATCTGGAATATGGAATATTTTCCCCCCAACACTTAGCTTCTTGGACTAAGATCCCCACGGACGGCGCTAACTGTTGGGACGACGGATCGAACCAGCAGGTTTTGAGAGTATTGGAATGTCGTGTGCTCTGTATTCCTAGATTGTGTGTATATGATGTGTAGAATGAACCTCGATGGGTTCTCTCAGAGGGAGAAAGGGTTTATACTAGTTCGGGCCTCCCCTAGGGGATAATAGCCCTACGTCCAGTTTGTGGTGGATTTGGCATGGTATGCCTTGGTGTGGAGAAAAGAACTCCAAGGTCTCATGGCCCCTGGTGCGTGTGTCCCTGTTACAACGGCTTGGCCCTGCTTTTATAGGCACGCAGGCCAAAGGAAAAGACCGAAATGCCCTCTATGAGCCCTAGGCTCATAGGGGCAGAGAGGGGAAAAGGAGCTAGCTACGGTACAAATGTGCTTTACAGCTTTACAGACGTGTCAGGTAACATCACATCTTGACCAGCTAGGCGACAAACTATGGGCAGAGGGGCCCCTGGTATGACTTCTACACTGTAGCGGGGCATAAATATCTTCTGGGTTCGGAGTAGGGCCGGAGCTCCGAATCCGGAGCTCCGAATCCGGAGCTCCGAACCAGGGCTCCGAACTGAGGCCTCCAAACCAGAGCTCCGAACCGGGGCCTCCGAACCGGGGCCTCTGAACTGGGGCCTCTGAAGTGGGGCCTCCGAACTGGGGCCTCCGAGCTGGGGCCTCTGAACTGGGCCCTCCGAGCTGGGGCCTCCGAACTGGGGCCTCCGAGCTGGGGCCTCCGAACTGGGGCCTCCGAACTGGGCCTCCGAACCAAGGCTCCGAACTGGGCTCGAAGGCTAACTTCGAAGAAGGCCCGGAGGCTGGCTTCGAAGTTAGCCTGAGAGCTTCTGGCGGTCTTCAAGGAATCTTGAGGGCTTCGCTCTGGAGGGCTCCGAGGGGCCTCGCTCCAGAGGGCTTCGACGGGGCTTGGGGGCTTCACCCCGGCAGGCTCCGAATGGTACCTTGGGACCTGGAAACAGCTTCATTGGGAAGATACAGGCTTTGACAGTGCTGGGCTCCGTGCCGAAGGCTGTGAGAGGCTGACGTCATTTGGCCCCTGTCCAAGGGAAACCTATTCCCCCAACATCAGGGAAGTTGAGCTTAAGGGAAAGCTGGTGCATAACACAGTTTATTTTGTTTCAGAAGCTTTGTCCGGAGCTAAGATAAGATACTCCGAGCTCGAGAAATTTGCTTATGCCCTGGTAATGGCCTCGCGGAAGCTAAGGCATTATTTTCTGGCGCATAACTTAATTGTTCCTACCTCGTACCCTCTTGGTGATATGCTCCGAAGCAAAGATTCTACGGGGAGGATCGGGAAATGGGCTATCGAGCTAGCCCCCTTCGGAATTTCCTTCACAGCAAGAACAGCTATCAAATCCCAAATCATAGCTGACTTCATAGCAGAGTGGACTCCATCTGTAGTTTGGGTTTCGGAGGAGCCCTCCGAAGGTTTATGGACAATATTTTCTGACGGAGCTTATCAGGCATCTGGCGCCAGAGCTGGAGCAGACATCATATCACCGTCAGGGCAGAAGGCCATGTATTCTGCGAGGCTCAACTTTAAGACCACCAATAACATCACAGAATACGAAGGGGTCCTGCTAGGCCTCCGAAAGGCAAAGGCGCTTGGAGCAGCAAGGATAATAATTAAAACAGATTCCCAAGTCGTCGCAGGGCATGTCGATAAAAGCTTCCAAGAAAAGAACCCGCATCTAGCAAAGTACCTGGAGGAAATCCGTAAGACTGAAGCAGCATTCAAAGGATTTTCCATTCGAAGCATCCCTCGAGCAGATAATAAACTTGCAGACATTCTGGCAAAGGCTGCAGCGGGAGCATTGGACCTCCCGGAGGGTGCTTTTTATGAATAAGTAGTCAAGCCTACAATCGATCAATTACCCTCCGCAGAAGTACTTTGCATTCCAGCTGCATATTGGTGGGCTCCGATAATGGGTGTCTTGCAAGGTAGCGCAAATTCTTCAGAAGGTCCGGATTCCCGAAGGTTACAAGCAAGGGCTCGAAATTATAAGCTTGTCAATGGGATGTTGTACAAAGCCGGAGTGTGTTCTCCTCTAGTCCGGTGCATCTCTCAACCCGAAGGCCAAGACATACTTCGGGGCATTCACGAAGGTTTATGTGGAAGCCACTTAGCCCCTCATGCTCTAGCAGGCAAAACACTTCGGTAGGGCTCTACTGGTCGACAATTGTAAGTGATGCAGAGGAGTTGGTCCGAACCTCCCAAGGATGCCAGTGGATGGGAAGACGAAGCCATCGTCCGCCAGTCCCACTTCAAGTTATTGCCCCGGTGTGGCCAATGGCTCGATGGGGAATGGACCTCATAGGCTCTTTTCCAATGGCCAAAGGCAGCTTGAAGTTTGCAGTGGTAGCAATTGAATATTTTTCAAAGTGGGTCGAAGCAGAACCATTGACTGCTATCACTTCAAGGAATGTGCAAAAATTTTTCTAGCAGAATATTATATGCAGGTTCGTAGTACCAAGGGAGCTAACCGTGGATAATAGAACCCAGTTCAAAGCTGACACATTCAAAGATTTTTGTGAAGAACTGGGCATTAAGTTATGCTTCGCAGCAGTGCACCATCCACAATCCAACAGAGTTGTCGAGCGAGCTAACGGGAAAATCCTCTCCGGTCTGAATCGAAGGATTGTCGGGTTAGCCAAGGGGCTGTGGGTCGAAGAACTTCCCAAGATCTTGTGGTCCATTCGAATCACTCAAGCCAGGTCCACAGGCTTTACCCCATTTAGACTGCTATTCGGAGATGAGGCCATGACTCATACGGAGCTCAGGGGTGGATCCCTTCGTGTAGTGCAACCCGGAGATGAAGACGAGAGGAACACTTCGCTGGACTTGTCAGAAGAAACAAGACTTCGAGTTGTCACCAATCTGACGAAGTACCAAGGCAAAACAAGAACATGGTATGACCCGAAGATAAAGCTAAATGAGCTTAGACCAGGTCATCTAGTTTTGCGAAGTGTAATAGCACCGGGGAAGCTAGGAAATAAATGGGAAGGACCATATATTATCCTACGCTTAGGGGCTCCTTGTAATCACCTATAACAATTCCTTTTCTAAATAAAGTGTAGGGTTGAATTTTGTTTGCTCTTCGGATATCCCTTACTCCTGGTGGACGCATCAGGAGGACGGAGATGCATGCGGAGCCAAGCATCTTTCTAAGGACCTGGGAAGCAGCATGTGAACCATGGGTTCAAGGTCTTCGCTACAGCCTACGGATTCCAGGCTACGGCTTGTTAGGATCCGTAGAAGAGTCTAAGGACTTTAAAAGAACAGATTTCTGGCCTCCGGGTTCGAGGTATCTGTAAAAGAGCCGAAGGTGGCCAGCCTACGGATTCCAGGCTCCAGCTTGTTAGGATCCGTAGAAAAGTCTAAGGACTTTAAAAGAACAGATGTCCGGCCTCCGGGTTCGATGTATCTGTAAAAGAGCCGAAGGTGGCCAGCCTACGGATTCCAGGCTCCGGCTTGTTAGGATCCGTAGAAGAGTCTAAGGACTTTAAAAGAACAGATTTCTGGCCTCCGGGTTCGAAGTATCTGTAAAAGAGCCGAAGGTGGCCAGCCTACGAATTCCAGGCCTAGGCTTGTTAGGATCCTTAGAAGAGTCCAAGGACTTTAAAGATAAACAGATTTCTGGCCTACGGGTTCGAAGCATCTGTAAAAGAGTTGAAGGTGACCAAGCAATAAGGTTTCAAGGCTCCGGCCAACGAGACACTTTTAAAGTCCTAAGCGACTAGTATAAGAGCCTGCAAATAAAAAATTTAGCTCCGACACTTACAAAAATCATAATATGAACCTATGTTCGAAGAACCCTACGAAAAGGTAAAATATGGTTATTAAGTATTGTGTGAAGCATCGAATTGTTGTGCACATCATTGTGACCGACGGACCTTTTTGCAACGCGTAAGGTCCCCCACCCACAAGGAGGGGTAGGAGGGTAAAGAACAAACAAGATGCTTTCGGTGCAATTCATATTAATTTATCATGCTTTTACATTAAGAGAAGTTTTGGTCCAAGCCTAAGAAAAATCGAAGACCCTGTCGGCCGCTAGAGCTACCTCTCTGGCTACTTTGTCCTTCGGAGCTTGAGGCCACCGGGATTGTCCTCTTTGTTCGAGTGCTTCTCTTCTTCTTCGAGGCTCACAGTTTCTTCTGCTCCTCTTGAAGCTCAGCCCAAGTTAGAAGCCTTTTGGAGTTAGCCTCCGTAGGGTCTTCGGCTTGATACTCCGAGTCAGACCAATCCATATGTTCGGAGGATGAAGATGCTTTCACTTTTTCCTCTTCCTTGATATAAGCTAAGACTTCCCGAAAAACCTCGAGGGTTACCTCCCCTTTATCTCCGCGAGGAACAGAGAAGCGAGAACAGCGGTAAGGCCTTAAGCTCTCGAGGCTTGCCCACTCCTTCCGGAGCCCTTCGTTAAATTCTAGTATTTCGAAGTCAGGTTCCGAAGGGCATGACAGAACCTAAAAGAACAAAACACCCAAACAAGCTCTTCATTTATAAACTTTTCATTAATACGAGGGGCTTTACAAGATTTCTTATACATAATTGTCCTATGAGCTAGACCTGCGGGTCGGTTGGTGGAGCAGGAGGTGTCGGAGCTGGTGAGGCTGGAAGCGGCGGCCTTATCTGTGCCTGCTTCTTTCGGCGGGCCTCGTCGATCCAAGCTTTAGCTGTAGCCTTGTGGTCCGTCTTCCAGGTTGACCGGAAAACTTCCCAGGTCGAGGCTACATTCGGCGAAGGATGCAACAAGTCCTCGGAGGCAAAGCTTCCGGGTGTCGAACCCCCGACTGGAGCGATAGGAATCTGAAGGGCTTCGAGGTGGCGGAGAACTCCAATTCCGGTGCACTGTACGGAGATCTCTCCTTACCGGACACCGGAGCTCATCATCAGTGACGCCGCCACTTGGATCCTCTTCAGCTTCCGGTCGAGGGGCTCACTGGCCACAGTAGAAGACGAAGGGCATATGGTGCCAAAATATTCCAAGGTACCCTGAAGGGCATCCAAGGTACGTTGTGCTACATTGGCATTCTTCTTCTCTGCCGTCTCCAGCCCCGCAGCGGTAGTAGACACTTCGGCCATCTGGGACAACAAGGAGCTCTTCAGGGCCATCGCTTGCTTGAGAGAGCCTTGGAGCTCTACCAATTGGGTGCTCGAAGTAGCCGCCGCCTGTTGGAGCTTCTCAACCTCCGCCCGGAGCACCAAGCACTCGGCTTCAACTTCTTGTGCTGAAGTCCGGAGTGCGTCGCTGTCCTGCCTTGTGAGTCGGAGGGCTTCGTCAACTTCGGCCCTAGCCCTCCGTTCTTCGAGGACTTCTTCCTCCAACCGAAGTGCTCTCTCTTCGGAGCCCTTGAGCGCGGCTTGGAGGGTGGTAACCTTCTGTTTGAGTCGATTGGTTTCGACCTCATTGGAAGTCGCTGCCACTCTAGCAAGAACAAATTGCTGCAAAAGGAACAAGTACCAGGTATTTACATTTACTAATTGAAAATATTTGCGGTGCTTTTTATACCTGAAGGGTATCCCTTTCGAGGGCCATGTTGAGCCCTGGGGCCCTGGCTTCGCTTAGAACGGAGACCAAGTCCGAGTTGGCAACTTCTTGGATTTTCTCCGACAAAGGCTCCAGGAGCACCCGGAGGCCCGTTCATTGCTCCAGAAACAGAGCCAGCAGAGGAAGCCAAGACAGAGCTTGGCGATCATCTGCCGTTGCCTCTTCCTCCGAGTTGCTTGCCGAAGGCTCGTTGGAAGAGGGTGTCGTCGTCGGGCCGGGAGGGAGTCCGAGGCTTGACATGCTTTTGCCCCTCCCCGGCACGAAGACAGGAGGCTCGACTCCAGCGGAGGTAGCTCCTCCTTCGGCGGCTGCCCCTTCGGCTAGAGCCGCGCCGGCAGGAATGGCTCCAGCCACTGCAGCCGCATCAGCAGGGATGGCCTCGGCCACCGGAGCCACCCTGGCGGAAACGGCCCCCGCCACCGGGGCCGGGGTGTCTAGTGGAGTCGAGGTGTCCATCGAAACCACAACCCCAGAAGAAGCTGGAGCTTCGTGTGCCACCAGGGCTTCGTCGACCCTCGATGTACGTGCGGCAGCAAGGTATTTGGTGAACATCTACAAGTAAAAATTGTTGCAGGAATTCGACAAAGGCAAAATATTCAAAGTATACCTTCGGAGGCACCATGAGGTAAAATCGTCGGGTCCTCCAGGACTTCGTACATCCGGAGAATCTCGTCGAGGTCGTCCCCCGAAGTCGTCTTCGGTGTGTTTGCCGCTAGAGCCTCAACCTCCGCCGTAATCACCCCAGCTACGGGTGAGTTGGGGGCGACGGCATCCGGCTCCGAGCTCAAGATAACGGGCGCGGGAGTATGTGCCGTGTCTACCTCCACAGCCTCTCGAGCAGAAGCTTCGGTTGCGACCCTTGTTGTGTCCTCGTCGCCCTCCAGGAGGTAGTTCTCAAAGTGCTCCGCCAATTGGGTGTTGGAGCCCTTGCTCCCGGACTCCTCCGAAGCTGAGCTTCGAATGCCCAAGGACGAAGCAGACGAAGCCGAGGTCAGTTGAGGAGGGATCTTCACCACCTTCTTCTTCTTGGTGGGGGTCTTGCCAGCCTTTTTCGGGGGCTCGGCGGCGGCTTTCCTCTTCCGAGGGGCCGCTCCGGCCGGGTTAAAATCCAGCAGAGGAGGGGGCACCATCCTAAGAGCTCCCCACACTCTGTTGGAGCGCTACCAGCTCCCCACCAGCTCCAACCTCTTCTGCCTTTCAGCCACCGTAGGGGCTCTGAGGACCCGTTCGGTGGCCCGAGCTATATGCTCCGGAGCTAACGCCAGTGGAGCCGCTGCAAAAAGGGTAACATATTATAAGTATGTTATTTTAGTCATCTAACATATTATTGCAGGAGTCGAAGTCTTACCTAGAGTTCAGAGCTCACCCTATGAAGCTTGTTGAAATACTATCGGCCAGTTGGCCCCGAGGGGTGGAATCCGAAGAGCAATGAACTCAGTAGCCCTAGCCACGTTGAGAGCAAGCAAGGGTTCAAAGTAACCTCCGCCTCCTTCTGGAACCAGATCTCCTAAAGGGGTCCAGCGAGAGGGGAGTCCTCTCCAACTTAGGCGTAGAACCACCAAAGGATCCAGTTGGTGTACCATCGGTCATTGATGGCCTTCGTTAGAAAGTGTTGGGCGTGCTCCCTCCACAGCTGGAAGTTGACACTGCTGAAGGCTGTTATCACCTTAGTGTCCCCGGGGCCATCTTGCGGCTTTGGCTGGCAGATGGCTTCGTGGGTGGCGGCGAAGACCTCCGATCGCCCCTCGCACCCTTCGGCCCGAAGCGCCCATTCGAAGACAGCCAGGCGGGTAATGGCATTGGGAGACAGCTGGGGCAGAGTGATGTGGAACATATCCAATACCTCTGCTAAGAAGTCGATGGCCGGAAGCCCCAGGCCTAGCTCGAAGAAGGGCTCGAAGACCACGACCTCTCCGCTCTGTGGCCGCGGGGTTGATTCCGACCCGGGGACTCGAGTCCTCAATCCAGTCCCCAGCTTCCCTTCCACGGCCTCTTCGATGGACTCTATGGTGCTTGTGGATTGGCCGATGAGGAAGATTTGGGGGATCTTCTTCTTGGATGGCGGGCAGAGCTCCCGGGGGTTCTTGGGCTAGGCGTCGCCCGGAGCTCCCGCCATTGCCGCTACGGCTGAAGCCGCCCACGCTTGCCTCTGCGCCAGAGTGCCCGCCGCTGTCGGCACGGTGTGGCTAGTTCTCGCCATGGCTTGGTGGCTCAGGAAGTTGTGAGGATTGGAGGTTGAAGAAAGTGAATGCGGATGCTAGGCACGATAAAAAGTTCTGGGTAAATTCCAATCCCCTTTTTATAACCGTCTGCTAGTTGTTGTGCTTCGATTGCATTCACACTGCAGGTTCGGCTTTCGTCGCTGGCAGCTGGGCCCAGGGAGCGGAACGGTGTGAGTCCGCCGTAAATTTTGACTATTACCTTTTATAGAGTGTAATGGCTACTTGCACAGTAACGGTTATAATCAAACGGCTCTTCACGACGTTTGAGCTTCATAACGGTTCTCTTTCCCACGAAGTGTTCACACGGCAGTTGGGGGCTCGAAGTCGTTGTCCGAATGCCTCAGATCAGAGATCCTCCGAAAGACTGTAATGTGTTCAAACTTTCTCTAAGTCTCAGAATATGAAAATGTTCCTTGCGTATACTGCCTTCCTTCTATACAGGTCAAATTCGGAGAGGCGTATTCGAGGGGCTACTGTTGGGGGAAAATTCTTCACTTTCAGCACTTCGAGATTAACTATTCAAAAGGACTTATCAGCTTCGGAGCTGATGGGCTCCTGCTCGAAGGCGAAGGAGTCGTGAAGCCGAAGGGTGCCTCGATCCCTGATCCGAAGGAACCCTCCGGGCGATATGAGGCTTCGGAGCCAAGCGACAGGATTGATAAGATGTTTGGCTTATCCACCTGCCTCGGGTAGATTTTACCATTTTAACCCTGTTCAGGGTACCGAATAGTTTCCACTATGTCGGTTGTAATCAAGGGGTAAATAGGTCTTTTCCTTAGACATTTTTGCCTATAAATATCGCCCTCCTTACCCTGTAATAAGGATCGAACACTCAGATATTCCAATACACCTATTCAGACTACTTAAGCTATTATCCATTCGGAGGCTTGAGATAGTTCTTAAGCACGAACTCACTATTTATCTGTTCTTAATCTCAGAGAACATGTTAACGTAATCTTTTATGCCAACACCAACCAAGCTCTGTCAGTCGGACCTACTGGTGCCGGCAACACCTTGATGAAGTTGGCATGGACCGGTCGGACCAGGTCCATGCCGTCGGTCAGATCGGCGACCGTAGATCTAATCGTCGGTTTCATCCGTTGATCTCCTTGCTGCTACAAGATGGAAACCAAAATCTTTGGCGATGAATGTGAAGATGAAACCCTACAAAAAATACCAAGATCAAGTGCTAACTCAACCTAGAGGCCGAATTTCAAAGGGTAGTCGGAGAAAACCGATAAAATGATAAAAATCCATTTCGTGGATTAAACGGGAGATTCACGAGCGAATCAACAAGGGTTACCGTGATTACGACGTGGCAGACGGAGGGTGTTAGGGGGAAATACTTCATCCCAAGGGCCTTTAAGATCAAAAGGCAAAGACAATTTATGTAGCTTAAGACAGAAGTTCATCCCTAAGTCGAAGAAGTTTCCGAGCCGAAGGGTCCTTCGAACCCCTATTTGAAGATACCGTTCGGAGGCTCCATCTTCATAGTGGGAAACAGTAAGACTGACGGGACGTCTGCCTTATCTATCCTCTTCAGATGCATTTTACTATTTTAGCCCTATTCGAGGTACCGAATAGTTTCCACTATGCCGGTTGTAATTGAGGGGTAAAAATGTCTTTTCCTTAGAGTTTTTACATATAAATACCCCCCCTTCTCACCCTCTAATAGGCATCGAATACTCAGATATTCAATAAACAACTTCGAACTACTTCGAGCTATTATCCTATTCGGAGGCTTGAGATAGTTCACTTCACAAACTCCTTGTTTGTTAGTTCTTAATCTTAAAGAACCTGTTAGCGTAATATTTTACGCCAACAGTTGGCGCCGTCCGTGGGGAACTTAGTTCTAAAAGCTAGTTCTCCGTCGCTGACTGCACTTCGAAGAACACTTGTAGAGGGAGCTTCAGAGTCTCAAGATTCCGTGCACCCTTCAGTAAGGGGCTTCCTAGTGCAGCTCAAAGGCCTTCTCTCGCCTTCCCAAGTCATTCGAAGTCTTCGGTCTTCGGACCCTAAGTCCGTTAGCCATGCCTCCCAAGCGGAGCCTAGCCACCGATCCTCCCCGAAGGTCCCCTTGGACCAACAGTGTTGGACCCTCAGTCATTCCACCAACCCCCGAAGGGGTCATCAGGCCTTGAACACCTAGAGGCCCCCGAGCAGCTCCCTCGGTGCTTCAAACTGATTACCTCAGTTCCCAAGACCCGGAGATCCCCTTCGGAGGAGATGAAGACCTTCCTGAGGACGTGGCTGCCCACGTAGCGCGGCTTGAGGAAGAAATAGCAAGGTGGAGGCAAGAAGTTGTAGATAGACTTTGCTCTCAAGCCTTCACTGCAACTCCAGAGGTGCCTCAAGACGACGGTCCTTGTAATCATCCTGAACCTCTTCAAGTCCCGGAGGAAGCCGAGAATGCATCCTTCGACGATGAGTCTCCGTTGCATCCAGACCTGCAGAAAGTTCCCTTTGACCCCAGGTTTAAGGCCTTGAAGTTGCACAAGTACTACGGGGGGTCTGACCTCAGAGAGTTCTCTCGTTCGTATGCCTTGGCAATAGAAGTCAGTGGAGGGGTGTGGAACACGATGGCAAAGTGCTTCCCCCTCACGCTGGAAGGTGTGGCTCTCCGATGGTTCTGGTCTTTAAAGCCAGGATCGATCAAGTCATGGGAGCAGCTGAAGAGGAAGTTCGTGAGTAACTTCCAGGGTACGTTCGTAGCTCCAATGTCAACCGGAAGTTTGTTCCAAGTGAAGCGGCAAGCAGGGAAGACTCTTCGGGAGTATTTTACACGCTTCGCCCACACCAAGTCTTAGATCAAAGGCTTGTCTACCTCTTCGGTAGTTGATGCGGCGCGTGAAGGGGTGTTGAACCCAGATCTCCTCAGCAAACTTCACCGGAAGCCGGTGTCGTCTATAGACCAAGCTGCAGCCCAAAGAGCGGAGTATGGCCATGGTCCACCTATGGACCCTCGACAGGTGAATAGTGTGTTGGAGCACACAGAGGAAACTTCGGGGTCTCTAGGCTCCTCGAAGGGACTTCCCTAAAGCCAAGCCTAGAAGGTGATGTGATCACAAAGATGATCCTAAAAGATGGAAAGGAGTACCCAATACAATTCGACAAGGGGCTACCTTTGGAAATAGCTACTTCGCTGGAAGAAGTAGTTAAAGAAAACTTAGATATCTTCGCATGGACTGACGAAGATATCTCCAGAGTTGACCGGAGCATTATCAAGCACAGTTTGCTTGTCAACCAAAAGCTAGGCCAGTGCACCAGGGCTCCATAAGTTATCAACGAAAAGGGCAGACCTTGCCAAGGTGGATGTGGAGAAGTTGCTGAGGGCAGGAATTATCGGAGAAGTAGCCCACACGGAGTGGTTGGCTAACCCTGTTTTTGTCAAGAAAAAGGGCTCCCGTAAGTGGCGCATGTGCATTGATTTCACGTCACTGAATAAATCATGCCCGTGAGACCCCTACCCTATGCCCTGAATAGACTAGCTTATGGATTCTACGGCTGGCTCCGAGTTGTTAAGCTTCCCTGATGCATACTCCGGTTATCATCAGGTCTGGATAAAGCGCGAAGACGAAACTAAGAAGAGTTTTATAACTCCTTCTGGAGTATTTTGTTATGTTGGAATGCCTTTTGGCTTGCGGAATGCCGGAGCTACCTTCTCACGTCTTATAGCTAAGGCTTTAGGTCACCAGATAGGCCGAAATATCGAAGCCTATATGGATGATATTGTAATAAAGAGTGTTGTAAAGCACCATCATAGCCTAGACCTAGCTGAAACCTTAGAGAGCCTCCGAGCATGTGGAGTTCGCCTCAACCCTGAAAAATGTATATTCGGGGCGCAAGCAGGAAAACTGCTAGGGTACTTAGTTTCGAGTAGAGGAATCGAAGCTAGCCCGACGCAGATAACAGCACTACAAAGAATGGCTCCACCAGAAAACCTAAAGCAGGTCCAGAAGCTGACAGGAAGGCTCGCAGCCCTCGGCAGATTCCTGGCCAAATTAGCCGAACGAAGCCTCCCAATTTTTAAAGCTATAAAATAGTCCGAAAGTTTAAAGTGGACGCCGAAGTGTCAGAAGAGCTTAGATGACATTAAATATTATCTCAGAAATCTATCAACACTTATTGTGCCTCTCCCGAAAGAAACTCTCCTTCCTTATCTTACAGGAACGGGCTCCGTAGTAAGTGCGGTGCTGGTTAGGGAAGTTGAACTTAAAGGAAAACTGGTGCAGAACCTAGTCTACTTCGTCTTAGAAGCTTTGTCCAGAGCAAAGACAAGATACTCCGAGCTCGAAAAATTTTCTTATGCTTTGGTAATGGCCTCGTGAAAGCTAAGGCATTACTTCTTAGCACATAATCTCATTGTTCCTACCTCGTATCCCCTTGGTGGTATGCTTCGGAGCAAAGATTCTATGGGTAGGATCGGAAAATGGACTGTCGAGCTAGCCCCCTTTGGTATTTCCTTCACGGCGAGAACAACTATCAAGTCCCAAGTCATAGCTGACTTCGTGGTCGAGTGGACTCTATCTGCAGTTTGGGCTCCGGAAGAAACCTCCAAAGGTATATGGACATTTTTTTCTAATGGACCCTACCAGGCATCTGGTGGCGGAGCTAGAGCTGTGATAATATTGCCATCAGGGCAGAAGGCCATGTATTCTACGAGGCTCAACATTAAGACCACCAACAATATCACAGAGTATGAGAGGGTCCTGCTAGGCCTCCGAAAGGCAAAGGCACTTGGAGCAGCATGTATTATAATAAAAAACAGATTCCCAAGTCATCACAGGGCATGTTGACAAAAGCTTCCAAGCTAGAAATCCACATCTTGCAAAGTATTTAGATGAAATCCGCAAGACAAAAGCAATGTTCAAAGGATTTTCTATTTGGAGCATTCCTCGAGCAGATAATCAACTTGGAGACACTCTAGCGAAGGCTGCAGCCGAAGCATTGGACGTCCCAGAGGGCACTTTCTACGAAGAACTCATCAAGCCTATGGTGCATCAATTACCCTCGGCGGAAGTCCTTTGTATCCTAGTAGCCGATTAGCGTACTCTGATAATGGATGTTTTGCAAAACAGCGCAGTCTCGTCAGAAGGTCTGGATTTCCGAAGGCTACAAGCAAGGGCTTGGAATTATGAGCTTGTCAACGGAATATTGTATAAAGCCATAGTTTGTTCTCCTCTACTCTGGTGCATCTCACAACCCGAAGGCCAAGATATACTTCGAGAGATTCATGAAGGCTTATGCGGTAGTCATCTAGCCCCTTGTGCTCTAGCAGGAAAGACACATCGACATGGGCTCTATTGGCCAACAATTGTGAGAGATGCGGAAGAGTTAGTTCGAACCTGCCAAGGGTGCTAGTGGATGGGTAGATGGAGCCACCATCCACCAACACCTCTTCAAGATATTGCCCCGGTATGGACAATGGTGCGATGGGGAATGTATCTCATCGGACCTTTTCTAATGGCAAAAGGCAGATTGAAGTTTGCAGTGGTAGCAATCGAATATTTTTATAAATGGGTCGAAGTTGAACCCCTAACTACTATCACTTCAAGAAATGTGCAAAAATTCTTTTGGCAGAATATCATATGCAGGTTCGGAGTGCCAAGGGAGCTAACTGTGGATAATGGCAGTCAGTTTGAAGCTGAGACCTTTAGAGAGTTTTGTGAAGGACTGGACATCAAGTTAAGCTTCGCAGCTATTCGCCACCCCCAATCCAACGGAGCCGTCGAGCAAGCCAATGGAAATATTCTCTCCGGTTTGAACCGAAGGATTGTTGGGTTAGCTAAGGGGCTATGGACTGAGGAGCTCCCCAAGATTTTATGGTCCATTTGGACCACTCAAGCTAGGTCCACAGGTTTCACCCCATTTAGGTTGCTACTCGGAGACGAGGCCATGACTCCTACGGAGCTCAAAGGTGGATCCCTCCGCGTAGTGGAGCCTAGAAATGAAGAAGAAAGAAACACTTCGCTGGACTTGTCAGAAGAAACAAGGCTTCGAGCTGTCGCCAATCTGACAAAGTACCAACACCAAACGAAGGCATGGTATGACCGGAAGATAAAAGTGAACGAGCTTAGACCAGGTGATTTGGTGTTGCGAAGTGTAATTGCTCCAAGGAAGCTAGGAAATAAAAGGGAAGGACCATATATTATCCTACGCTCATGGCGCCCCGGGTCATTTAAACTAGCTAATTTAGAAGGGAAAGAGTTGAAGCATGCATGGCATGCGGAGCACCTTAAACGTTATTACGCTTAGGGGCTCATTGTAATCAATTGTAAACGTACCTTTCTAAATTAAATAAACATGGAGGTTTGAATTATGCTTACTCTTCAAATATTCCTTACTCCTGATGGACGCATCAGGGGAACAGAAATACTTGCAGAGGTAAGAATCTTTCAAGGAACCCAACAAACAGCCTTCGAACCATTAGTTCAAGGATTCCGTAAAAGATCCAAAGGTGGCCAGCCTATGGATTCCATGCTCCGGCTTGTTAGGATCCGTAGAAGAGTCTAAGGACTTTAAAAGAATAGATTTCCGGCCTCCGGGTTCGAAGTATCTGTAAAAGAGCCGAAGGTGGCCAGCCTACGAATTCCAAGCTCTGGCTTGTTAGGATCCGTAGAAGAGTCTAAGGACTTTAAAAGAACAGATTTCCTACCTCCGAGTTCGAAGTATTTGTAAAAGAGTCGAAGTTGGCCATCCTACGGATTCCAGGCTCCGGCTTGTTAGGATCCGTAGAAGAGTCTAAGGACTTTAAAAGAACAGATTTACGGCCTCCGGGTTCGAAGCATCTGTAAAAGAGTCGTAGGCGACCAAGCAATAAGGTTTCAAGGCTCCGGCCCAACGAAACACTTTTTAATGTCCTAAGTGACTGATATCGGAGCGTGCAAGTATATAACTTAGTTTCAAAACTTATAAACATTGTAATATGAACTTATAGTTCGAAGAACTCTACGAAAGAGTAAAATACGATTACCAAATGTTATGTGAAGCATCAGGTTGTTATATCAATCATTGTGTCCGACGGACCCTATCCCAACTCGTATGGTCCCCCACCCATAAGGAGGGGCAGGAGAATAAGGAACAGTCAAGTGATGCTTCCAAAACAGGTTATATTAATCGGGTAATCATATTACATTAAGAGAATTTTTTGTCTAAGCCTAAATAAAAGCGGAGACCCCTCCAACCTCTAGAACTACTTCAAGGACCGCTTTGGTCTTCGGAGCCCTGAGTTCTTATGACTTTTCTCTTAGTCCGAGCACCTTTCTTCTTCGAAGCTCGCAACTTTTTCTGCTCTTCTTGAAGGTTAGCCCAGGACATAAGTCTTTCGGAGCTAGCCTCCGTTGGGTCTTTGGCATGGTACTCCGAGTTAGACCAATCTACATATTCTGAAGACGAAGATACTACTTCTTTATCTTCTTCTTTAATATAAGCTAGGACTTCGTGTTGAACTTTGACCGTTATTTCGCCTTGCTCCCCTTGAGGAATGGAGAAATGCGGACATCGGTAAAGCCTTAAGCTCTCGAGGATAGCCCAATATTGATGAAGCCCTTTGTTAGGTTCCAATACTTCAAAGTCAGGTTCCGAAGTGCGTAACAGAACATAAAAATAAGCATCCAAATAAAGACTCCCTGTTTATAAACTTTTCATTCATTAAAATAAAGGGTTTTACATGATTTCTTGTACATGCTTAAGCGCCCTACGAAGCTAAACCTACGGGTCGGTTGGCGGAGCAGGAGGGGTCAGAGCCGGTGAAGTCGGAGCTAGAGGCTTTGTCTGAGCTTTCTTCTACCGGTGACCCTAGTCGATCCAGGCCTTGGCAGTAGCTTTATGATCTATTTTTCAGGTCGCCCGAAAGGCTTCCCAGGAAGAAGCCACATCCAAGGAGGGTCGCAACAAGTCTTTGTTGGCAAAGCCTTCAGGCGTCGAACCCCCCACCGGAGCAATAGAAATCCTGAAGGTTTCGAGATGTCGAAGGACTCCGATTCCGGCTACCTGCCCGGAGATTTCTCCATAGCGAATCCTGGAGCCCTTCATCATCTTCGTTGCCACCTGGATCATCTTTAGATTTTGCTCGAGGGGCTTACTCGTTGTAGCCAAAGACGAAGGGCACATCGTACCAAAGTATTCTAGGGTACCCCGGAGGGTATCCATAGTCTGATCATCAACGATGGCATTCTTCGTCTCAGCCTCCGTCAGCTCCGAAGCAAAGGAAGATACCTCGGCTATCCTTGATAGCAGAGTACACTTCTGGGCCAGCGCTTGTTTGAGTGAATCTTGGAGTTCTACAAGCTGTGCACTTGAGTTAGCCTCTTCTCGCCGAAGCCTCTTAGCCTCGGCCCTAAGCAACACACACTCGTCTTCGATTTATTGGACCGAAGCCTTGAGTGTAGCATTGCTCTGTTGTTTCACATGGAGCGCTTCGTCAGTAATGGCCTTGGCCCTCCGCTCCTCGAGGACATCCTCCTTCAGTTGTAGTGTTTTGTCTTCCGAGCCCTTGAGGGCAAACTGGAGGGTGGTAACCTTCCTCTTGAACCGATTAGTTTCGAGCTCATTGGAAGTCACTACCGCTCTAGCAAGGATGAATTGCTGCAAAAAAGCAGAGTGAGTATAAAGCAAATTTGTTAATTAAATACATTTGATGTATGATTTCATACCTGAAGGGCAGCCCTTTCGAAGGCTAAATCGAGCTCCGGTGCCCTGGCTTCGCTCAAGACAGAGACCAGTTTGGAGCTCCCAACCTCTTGGAACTTATCTGCCAAGGGTTCCAGGAGCGATCGGAGCCCTATCCATTGCTCCAAGAATGTAGTCAGTGGAGGAAGCCAGGATAGGGCCCATCGGTCGTCCACGGATAGGTCTTCCTCCGAACCGCTCGCTGAGGGGTCGTTGGAGGAAGGTGTTGTCGTTAAAGAGGGAAGGGGGCTGAGGCCTGTCGTGCTCTTACCCCTCCCTGGTACCAAGACCGAAGCTGCTACTTCAGCTGGAGGTGATCCTCCTTCGATCGTTGCTACCTCAGTTGGAGTTGCTCCGCCCGAGATGGCTTCTGTCGTCGGAGCCACTGCTTCGACCGGAGCATCAACTTCAAGTGAAGCCAAAGCCCCGCCAGGGGTTGGAGCCATACCGCTCCTCGAAGCATCTACAAAGTCAAGGTATTTGTTAAGTACTTATTACACAATAAAGCCTTTTCAGGGAGAATTTCGGGGTCCCCCAGAAATTCATACATCCGAAGATATTCTTCGAGATCATCCCCCAAAGGTTGCTCCGGAGCAGCCATAGTTGTAGCCCTGACCTCTGCAACTACCACTCCGACCACGGGCGAGTTAGGATTTTCTAACTCCGGTTCCAAGTCACCCGCACTAGGTCTGGAGGGGGTTGTTGCGTCAACTCCTACAACCTCCCGGAGGGGGTCTCCAGTTGTGGCTTGGGAGTCACCTTCGTTGTCTCACAGCAGATAGTCTTCAAGGGCTTTCCCCATCTGGGCGTTTGAGTCCTTTTCTTCTGAGTCCTCCGAAGAGGAGCTCTGAATGCCTAGAGAGGAAGGCGAAGATACTAGAGATGCAGGAGGAGGAGGCTTCGTTGTCTTCTTCCCCTTCTTGGTGTGGGTCTTGGCGACCCTTTTGGAGTACTCAGCGATGGTTTTCCTTTTCCGAGGAGCTACCCCCATCGAATCGAAGTTCGGTAGGGGAGGAGGCTCCATCCTGAGAGCACTCCACACTCGGTTGGAGCGTTCCTAGCTCCCAACCAGCTCCACCCTCTGCTGTTTCTCTGCCACTGTAGGGGCTCCGAGCACCCGTTATGTGGCTCTGACAATCTGCTCTGGAGCTAGTGCCAAAGGAGCCGCTGAAAAAGGTAGCGTTCTTTTAAGTATGTTATCTATTTTCTAATCAAACATAATGCAGATTTGTCTTCGGAGCCCTTGAGGGCTAACTGGAGGGTGGTAACCTTTCTCTTGAACCGATTAGTTTCGAGCTCATTGGAAGTCACTACCGCTCTAGCAAGGACGAATTGCTGCAAAAAAGCAGAGTGAGTATAAAGCAAATTTGTTAATTAAATACATTTGATGTATGATTGCATACCTAAAGGGCAGCCCTTTCGAAGGCTAAATCGAGCTCCGGTGCCCTGGCTTCGCTCAAGACGGAGACCGGTTCCGAGCTCCCAACCTCTTGGAACTTATCTGCCAAGGGTTCCAGGAGCACTTGGAGACCTATCCATTGCTCCAAGAATGTAGTCAGCAGAGGAAGCCAGGATAGGGCTCATCGGTCATCCACGGATAGGTCTTCCTCCGAACAGCTCGCTGAGGGGTCGTTGGAGGAAGGTGTTGTCGTCAAAGAGGGAAGGGGGCCGAAGCCTGTCGTTCTCTTACCCCTCCCTGGTACGAAGACCGGAGTTGCTACTTCAGCTGGAGGTGATCCTCCATCGATCGTTGCTACCTCAGATGGAGTTGCTCCGCCCGAGATGGCTTCTGTCGTCGGAGCCACTACTTCGACCGGAGCATCAACTCCAAGTGAAGCCAAAGCCCTGCTAGGGGTTGGAGCCATACCGCTCCTCGAAGCATCTACAAAGTTAAGGTATTTGTTAAGTACTTATTACACAATAAAGCCTTTTCAGGGAGAATTTCAGGTTCCCCTAGAAATTCATACATCCGAAGATATTCTTCGAGATCATCCCCCAAAGGTTGCTCCGGAGCAGCCATAGTTGTAGCCCTGACCTCCGCAACTACCACTCCAACCACGGGCGAGTTAGGATTTTCTAACTCCGGTTCCAAGTCACCCGCACTAGGTCTGGAGGGGGTTGTTGCGTCAACTCCTACAACCTCCCGGAGGGGGTCTCTAGTTGTGGCTTGGTAGTCGCCTTCGTTGTCTCAGATCAGATAGTCTTCAAGGGTTTTCCCCATTTGGGCGTTTGAGTCCTTTTCTTCTGAGTCCTCCGAAGAGGAGCTCTGAATGCCCAGAGAGGAAGGCGAAGATACTGGAGATGCAGGAGTAGGAGGCTTCGTTGTCTTCTTCCCCTTCTTGACGGGGGTCTTGGTGACCCTTTTGCAGTACTCAGCGGTGGTTTTCCTTTTCCGAGGAGCTACCCTCGTCGAATCGAAGTTCGGCAGGGGAGGAGGCTCCATCCTGAGAGCACTCCACACTCAGTTGGAGCGTTCCTAGCTCCCAACCAGCTCCACCCTCCACTGTTTCTCTGCCACTGTAGGGGCTCCGAGCACCCGTTTTGTGGCTCTGACAATCTGCTCCGGAGCTAGTGCCAAAGGAGCCACTGAAAAAGGTAGCGTTCTTTTAAGTATGTTATCTATTTTCTAATCAAAGATAATGTAGAAGTGTGAAGATTTACCCAAGTTTCGAAGCTCTCCTTCCGAAGCATTTTGAAATGCTATCATCCACACCGTTCCGAGAGGAGGAATTCAGAGGGAGATGAATTCCTCCGCAAGGTCCCACATGCTCATGCCCTAGCCACCGAATAAAGCAACCCTAGCCGCGTCGAAATCAGGCTTCTTTTCGGTACCAGATTTCTTGTAGGGGGCCCGCAAGGCTGGAACCTTCTCCAACTTCGGCATAGAACCATCGGAGGATCTAGTTAGTGTACCATCGATCGTTGATGGCCTTTGCAGGAAAATGCTGTGAGTACTCCTTCCGAAGATGGAAGTTAACACTTCCGAAGGCTGTCAGCACCTTGGTGTCTCCAGGCCCGTCCTGTGGCTTCGGCTGGCAGGAAGCTTCGTGAGTAGCCGCGAAAACCTTCGACCTCCCTTCGCACCCTTCCACCCGGAGGGCCCATTCGAAGATGGCCAGTCTGGCTATGGCGTTGGGAGACAATTGCGGCAAGGTAACGTGGAACATTTCTAGCACCTCTGCCAAGAAGTTGATTGCAGGAAGTCCTAGTCCGGCTTCGAAGAAGGCCTCAAAGACCACCACCTCTCCGCTCCGAGGCATCGGGGTCTCTTCTGTACCAGGGACCCGAGTCCTCATGCCTGGGCCCAGCTTCCCATCGACTGCTTCTTCAATGGACTCCACCGTGCTTGCTGATTGCCTAAGAAGGAAGCTTTGCCCCAATGGCTTCTTTGCTGGTGGGCGGAGTTCCCGAGGGTTCTTTGGACAAAAACCCCCCGGGGCTCCCGCCATTGCTGCCGCTGCTGACGTCGCCCACGCTTGCCTCTGCGCCAGGGTTCTTGCCACCACTAGCACCATCACACTAGTCCTCACCATTGTTTGGTTGCTCAGGTAGTTGGGGAAAGTTTGAAGGTTGGAGAAAGGGGGCTTAGAACCAAGGCTCTATAAAAAATTCCGACGAGCCTCAACTCCCCCTTTTATAGCCTTTCCGCCTCTAGTTACTACATTTTGAACATGCATTCACATTGCAGGTTCGACTTCTATCGCCGACTAGTGGGACCAGAAGGTGAAAAAGGTGTGAACCCGCGGTAAAATTTTGTCCGTTACTTCTTTTTGGGAGCCTAACGGTTACTTGAAGGGTAATGGTCATAATTAACGACTCTTTTCGATGCTTCGCCTCCGTAACGGTTCGTTTCCTTACTAATCGTTCACACAGGAGTCCCAGTTCGAAGCTTCCGTTAGACATACTCCGATGTCGAAGACACTTCGAATGGTTGTAATACTTTCAAATTTTTCTAAGTCCCTGAATATGAAATTATTTCTTGCGTATACTGCTCTCCTACTATACAGGTTAAATTGGAGAAACATATTCAAGGGGATACTGTTGGGGGGAAATACTTCATCCCTAGGGCCTTTAAGATCAAAAGGCAAAGACAATTTATGTAGCTTAAGACAGAAGTTCAACCCCAAGTTGAGGAAGTTTTCGAGCCGAAGGGTCCTCCGAATCCCAATTCGAAGATACCATCCGGAGGCTCCGTCTTCATAGTGGGAAACAGTAAGACTGGCGGTACATCTGCCTTATCTATCCTCTTCGGATGCATTTTACTATTTTAGCCCTATTCGAGGTACCGAATAGTTTCCACTATGTCGGTTGTAATTGAGGGGTAAAAAGGTCCTTTCCTTAGAGTTTTTACCTATAAATACCCCCTTCTCACCCTGTAATAGGCATCGAATACTCAGATATTCAATACACAACTTCGAACTACTTCGAGCTATTATCCTATTCGGAGGCTTGAGATAGTTCACATCACAAACTCCTTCTTTGTTAGTTCTTAATCTTAGAGAACCTATTAGCGTAATCTTTTACGCCAACAGAAGGCATACAGCGCAAACCCACGAAGATGGACGTTACTTGACTAATCCTAGGGCAAGTAAAGTAGATTGAAAGGTAAAAGTGTGATTCAAAGCGAGGGCTTTGTGTTTGATCTGAGAGAGGGGCCCTCATGAATCAGCCTTACCCCTATATTTATAGGGGGTGGACTTGGTGTTTCCTGGCGTCCAATTGGAGTAGATTTCGGCTAAAAGTAGTTAGGATTTAATTGGAGATAAAATCAGCCCGAAACCATCTTTATCTCTAATTTTCGGTTTGGGGCCGGTCTGATCGGACCCATTGGGCCGGTCAAACTGGCATGTGCTAGGACTTGCACATTTTCGGCCAAAAGTACCAATTTTTGGTATTTTGGATATTTTGGCCATTAGTGTCATTTCTTGTTGTAAAAAAAATGTACCTGATGCGAAGCTGTGGAATCCATGCAAGTGAAACATCAAGAAAAATATCTAAGAAAAACATCAACGTTCTCATTCCTCGTTGACAAAATAGCTCGAGATGTGATGTAGTCTGCATCAGTCATGTTTGCACCTAACATTGGAAATACCATGTCAATAAGACTATCAATGTCCGATTCTGCACCAGTGTAGGGTACACATATTTCGTCGGGTAAATTTACATAGTCATCACCGATGGTCTCTTCAATGCCATTGCCAATCCGTAGCAGGTAGTCTGAAAACCATATATCTAATCGAGCTCTCATGTTATGGACAAGTCTCAATTGATGCATGTTATCCCATAGGTAAGATCTACGCAATGTTGCGTTTACAATTTGAGCCCTATTCCCTTTCGTATAACTAGAAGAACTTGTCTGAAGTCACCTCCAAAAACCATTGTTTTCCTCCAAATGGTAGATTGGGCTTTTCCATTATCTCCCTCATGCTCTTGTCCAACGCCTCAATTGCCTGTCTTTTTGTCATGGAGACTTCATCCCATAATATAAGCAAAGCTTTTTGAAGAAGCTTCGCAGTACCACTTTGTTTGGTGAAGTTACACACCGCATAATATGAGCAGTCCTACCTCCAGGCATGATGGAAGCAGCAACACCAGATGTTGCAGTAGCAATAGCTATCTTCCCCTCGCTATGGACTTTTTCCAATAAAGCTTTGTGCAGAAAGTTTTTTCCTGTTCCTCCTGGGCCATCAACAAAAAACACACCTCCACTATTGTTGTCAACGGATGATAGTATAACATCATAAGCATATCTTTATTCTGCATTAATAGAGGATGTGCTTGCTAGTATCTCATTATCCACCTGTATAGAGGACTCTTCACAAATGTCCCTCACCTCACCTGCCATGGTGTCATATGATTCATCAATTTCTAGAAGAGGAAATGATGTTATCTCTTTACCCATTGACTGAAGCAATTTTCTGATATCCAATAACACTGTTTGTTCAACTGCATATGCATTCATCTGGGATCATCGGATGTCATCAGACATTGCTTCGAAGTGTGTGTTCTAGAGTCCACGCACATCGCTAGGTTCACAATAAACCAATATTGTAGCAAACAACCTTCGGAGGGACGAAGGCATATGAAAAACATCAGCTTCAGAGAGGCACTCATCAATGTTGTTATCTGACTCAGTAATACCTTTTTTCTCAGCGCTTTCTCGAAATGTAGGGTATACGATACCATCATATGTCCTCAAATTCTCTAATGAAGTAGCACCAACCACATGGTTTAATAGCACCCTCAAGTAGTATCTCTCTCCCTCTGCTGGATGTGCTGAGATGATCCTCCCAACCTGAATGCTTCATTCTCTTATTTTCTAAAGATTACGTCCAGGCAACCACACTGCATATTGTGGGAAATCCCTATAAATTAACGTGAGTGCCCATGTAAATTCTTGATTTTCCTTGAAATACTCAGTCAACATGGTTCTTGAGGCACCCTGTTGGTCGAGAACTTCACGTACATCAGCATTCTCTCTATAGGACACAAGATGCATTCCTAGGAGATGGAGCTGTAACTATAGCACTGGTGGCGAAATCCCGCTAAGATAAAATCCAAATATTCTCCACAATGCCTCCTGTGGTGTTACCCACCTAGCATCCCTATATTCATTGATCTCATTAATCTCGCGGTTTTCATCAGCTTCATTGACGGACACAGACGCCCTGTCATGACCCTTATAAATATACTGCTTGTAGAGGTACTTAACAGCCTTAATACTCGAACCAACCTCTTTATTGATGTGACAATCATACCTTCTTAGAAGCATAGGATTATATGAAACAACTCATCTATTATCTAAGTCATGACCTCTCACTCTTACCCTTTATCTGTCATCCCTTCTCCTGTAGATAGGGTAAGAATCTTATCCTTGGATAGTTGTGTCACTAAATTGGTGTGGATAATAGCACTTGCAACTACCATTTTTCATGCATGGACTCTTCCTATTTAGTGGTCCACATGGGCCATGCATCATATGTTTCACTATCATTTCATATAGCTCTGAGTATATATCCTTATCTGGAAGTTCTGCTGAGATATCATTATCATACTCATCGGGACAACTCAATTTATATGTTGACTCCATGATAAAGAGGAAATGTGCATGTGGTAGACCCCTTTTTTGGAACTCGATTACATGGACTTGTGCTACAATGATTCCATGGATATGTTTACGAAATAGCTGGAATTTGAGATCCTCTAGCTTGGCTTTAAGTACATGCACAACAAGATCCGGACGATCTTGTGGTGTTGGTAAGGTCCAAGCTCCCTACTTATCTCTTCCCAATTAGGATTATAAGTCATTGTGATAAATATGTCTGGTTTTCCATACTTCTGCACCAAGGCCATAGCATCCATGTATCTTCATCTCATATCCCTCCTGCCACCGATAAATGATGCAGGTAGGACCCATCTTTTTCCCAATCTGCTCGCTCTATGTTCTCCAACAGATACACTGTCCATCAAGCCCTGGTAAAGATCTGCACGAATTTTCTTCTGATTGTACAAGAAGTAATTCAGTCAAGACGTTTCGATCTTTATGTAGGTATCAACTACAAACTATTGGAATAGACGTCTCCCATGCAAGACCGTGTTGAAAATTACACGACGCATCTGGAATTTATAGCAATAATACTCGCGCATCGAAAAACACAATTTGTTGGTTGTATCTATAAAGCAAAGAGAAATCAGTTAGGTGATTAGCTTATGGATTAATAATATCGTAGTAACATGAATATGTGTCACTTAGCTCACCTGAGTTGTCTACATTTCTTTGTCGGGTTGTACTTATCTCACTAATATCAATACCTTATCTTGGTATATCAGAATGCCAACCGAGCTCTGCTCTTGGAAAAAATAGGGGGTATGACAAAGGGTCGTAGCACTCATCACTCGATCTAATTGAATAGCAGTTGTTGTTATTGCCAAATAAGGTGATGCTACGATCAAAATGTTTGTGAATATCATTCCCCTCAACCCACACAACAGCAACCTCTGATGTTAATGGTCTGTTATAAGTTCTTTGGTCTAGCTTGTAGTCCATGTTTAGCACAATACGATATTTGTCCATGTCTTCAACCTGTCCTAGGCTTCTGAATGTTTCAGAATAGGGATTATCTATCAGGATATCTACCAAACATCTAATAATACATATGTATCTTTCTCTACATGTCTCGTCTCGAGCTAGGATCATCATCATAGAAGTACAACTGCAAGTGGCTAGGTTCATTGTCTCCATTCCCGAAAGAGTGTATGTTATGGTACATTTGCCCATGTGCTATAAATGTGTACACTCCATCCCTTGCACTTGCGAGGTTCTTGTCATAGTCACAGTACATTGTGGTGAAGGAAAAATGGTTGTTGAAATATCTAATATTCTCCATAAAATGTTGTGATTGAATGTCTTCACCTGTGTACAACCGTCGAAGCTCCTCAAGTGGCTCAGGCATTTCAAGTTTGACCTTGCCATTCATACAACAAAATCCTAGTGGCTCATATTCAAACCTCTTCGCACCACAGTGACGACAGTCTAACTGAGTCTTTAATAAGTGAGTGCTACCTGGTAGGTTCTGGTCGATAACATTAGTGGAGCCATGTGTTGCATTAGAATAAACACAATTTGGAACAAGAGTTCTTTGTCTTGCAGAATTTCGTCGGTTCATTTGATCTCTCTTCACCTGCCTCTGTTCATCCAGCATACTTACATATCGAGCTATGTCACGTGCACGTCTGTTGTTTCGTTGCTCTGGTGTCAAGCTTGCATAATGATCAGATTTTCGTTGGTTATTTTGTTCTCGCATCACATGCCTTTGCTCATCCGTCATACTTGCATATCTAGCTTTGTCACTTGCACGTCTGTTATTCCGTTGCTCTGGTGTAAACCTTGCATATCGTGATATTTCACGTGCTCGCCTTATTTCAGCACGATCTACCGATCGGTCAATAGGGTTTTGTTGAACAGAGAGAATTGATTGTTGATCTTGTGAGTCGATAGTTGCAGTTGGTACCGTAGCAGATTTTGCACCTGGACAATGTTTATGTAATCACATGAGACATAAAGTATGTTATTAGTAATTGCACAACTTACTTAGTAGTAGTTTATACCATTAGAGCTTTGTCCTAGAAATAATCCCAATGATGTAATGATACTTTGCGTAGGAATAACAAATGAGGACGATGGTCGACATGTCACATCTTCACTGTCTGATGAACTTTCTGATGGAGTGTGTGATGGTTGTCGAATACAAATTCCAGAAGGGCCGTGAGGCAAATTGTTACCGTGATTTCTCTTTTGTCTATGACGACCATCGACGACTATAAAAATTTGAAATGAGTACACATTTTTCCTCAATAATTTTAGTGTAATGTTGTAGCACAAATATCTGAATAAAAAAATAAACAGGATAAATTAGGCGCATAAAATAAAATAACCTTATTTCCCCTCTCTCCTCACTATATTTTCTGACATGGTTGATAGCTTTGTTATCGCGGCGTCGAGCGACCTGTCGATTACATAATTGGTTAACCACCAAACAAACGATACTTGAGTGGAAACATTAGAGATGGAACATGAATTTGAATGAGAGAAGTGTTTGAGTTTTTAATTTATTTTTCTTGGTACCAAAGAATGATTAGGAATAACTATTTTGGGTGAAAGGGTTATTTTGAGGGTTAGGATAACAAATTTGTTATTTTAAATAGGGCATTGGATCACTATTAATCAAGATTGGATCTGGAGATTGTGTTAGAGGAAAGAAAATATTCTTCAAGGTTAGGAATGAGTGTATTACAGTGAATGATGTTTTCAGTTTGTAAATAAGCGTATTTGAATTTAAGACATGTATTCCAATACAAATATTACATTGAAATAACTTCAAAGGGAATACACAATAGATTCAATGAATGATCACAAAACCAAATATCACATTCAAATAACTTCAAAGGGAGTACACAATAGATTCAACGAAATGAACATAAAAACCAAATATTACATTCAAATAACATCAAAGAGAGTACACAATAGAAATAAACACAAAACACACGAATATGGGGAAGTACATAAACAACCGCGCATCACGACACACACACAAGATTGTAACACTATGGACAGTGAGATCCAAAAATCGTTGCCAAATATCTCCATCTAGCTTCCATGAACCTATTGACAAATCTTAGACCCATAGTTCCTGAACTCACACGTTGCCGTAAGTCTGCATTTATATTTCAAACAAAAATAATTACTAATATCTATAATATTATGTGATGTATTACATAATTAGATTGTGTTTGTATTGTTGGAACTACTTACTTTGCAAAAGTAGTGTTGCTAGATGAATTGGATTAAACTTTATCGTAGTGTGTTGTGAATTCTCTAAACATCCTATCATTAAGTAGAACAAATGTTAGTGTATTTCAATACATAACTATGTCTTTATGAGTGATAAAGTGGGTTAGGGCTGAATTATTGTACTTCTTGTGAAGTCGAAGCATAGTTCCTAAAACAATGTGGTTGTTATGATGAGCTTCTGTCCAGTCAGATGTGTGATTAGTGAGGCAATCACCCCAAATTCCAACAACCATCATGTTTAAGCTAAAAAAGATCAAATTTTCATTAGCTTCCAAATTCCAACAACAATGTGGTTGTTTTTGACAATATAAGTGACGATAGCGTACTTATGAATTACCTAATGTCCATTAGTGTTACCTCCCTATATAGGCTTCCAATACGTTCCAATTTTCCCCAATAGACAACCACTCCAGCTATGTCTGTGCAAATAATCATACTATAAGTAAAACAACTATCTTTTTTTAGAAACTATACATCACCGATTTAATTTACAGACGTACCCACGAACGTCTTATTCGGACGAATCCGCGCGTCATGAAATGTCAATAGATATTTTGGATAAGGAGGGAATTGGATTGGAAGAATATAAGGCTCAACTATTGTATTTCTTTGAAGACAACCTTTAAAGGCATGGGCAATGCTCCGATAATACAATGCCTCCTCAACATTAGGTTGGAAATATAGACAATGAATAGTATAACATTGTCCTTCATTTAGGAGAATATTAAACCTATGAACATTCTCCCGCTCCCATGCAATGACTTCTATTTTAGCACCCTACATACAATGTTAGGGTTTAGAATACGTCATATGTTAACTACTGTGTAAGATTTAGTTCAACGTGGGTGCAACTTACAGTAATATCCATTAAGATAAATCGTTGTGTGTCGTGATGTTCGCCAGGGAGAAACTTAACATCTACTCTGACGACGACACTCTATGGATGGCCTATGTGCTGGAACTCTATCTCGTCAAATTTCATAAACCTTAACAAAAGAATAAAATTAGAACATTTTTCATCGTTGCAACTAAGTTGTTTTTAGTAATGTAGGCTCACCTAGGAACCACCTCATTACGAGTTGGACGGTCTGCGTAAGTTCTCTTTCGCATGCCAGCCATTAATATATCAAGGTAGTTCAAAACTTTAAATTGGTAATAGTTAAAAAAATAAACAGGGAAAAATATTAACAAAAATAAACAGGGACTTTAAATATATTTGACAAACAGAATATAGATAGATATAAGACCAAATGCAATTAAAAAAAGTATTGAAGACATGATGCTAAATTGGTAATAGTAAAAAAAGAAATAAGAGAAAATATTAAAAAAATAAACAGGGATATTAAAAAATAAACAGGGAAAATGATAACAGGGAAGAATATTTAAAAAAATAAATAGCGACTCTAAATATATTTGACAAACAGAATATAAATAAATGTAAGATCACATGTAATTAAAAAAGTATTGAAAACATGATGCTAAATTGGTAATAGTTAAAAAAATAAACAAGGGAGAATATTAAAAATAAACAGGGACTCTAAATATATTTGACAAACAGAATATAAATAAATGTAAGACCACAAGAAATTAAAAATATATTGAAGACATGATGCTAAATTGGTAATAGTAAAAAAATAAACATGAGAAAATATTAAAAAATAAACAGGGATATTAAAAAATAAACAGGGAAAATGATAATTGTATATACGGCACATTCCTATTACCTATGCTACATTCTTCTTGTCCTTAAATTCATTTTACATTGAGGCGTATTACGAAATTGCCAGTAAAAAATCAATTTTTAAGGAACCATTTATAAAAAAACAGTTTTTTATAGGTACAAGCTTTAGGTGCCTATCAGGGTGCCATTTTCCTCCTTGTTCGAGCTTCGTCATATATTGTATCTGCAACATGCACTGATCACTAAACGTACAATGCAGCCAATGTGGATTTATTCTGTTTGTTCATTATCAGTACTTTACTGATCAAGGCCGTGAGATTGTGTCTATGTTTATAAAACGTACATTTCGCAGGTAGGCTGCTAGTTGTGGGCTTTCGACTTCTAAATTCGTAGACAAGCAGTACAGATGGATGTGTTTCTCTTTCTTCTACTCACGCCATGCATGCATGCATGCAACATTTGCAGTGTTTTTTTAATGCCTCGACATCTGTCAGAGTTCATATGGATGTTTTCTAATGCTTTAATAAGAACCCAAGTTAGGCAGGAGAAGTTGTTCTTGCTTCAAAATTGTGGTAGCCAGCACAGCTAGCACACAAGAGCGAGCGAGATGAGCTTGCATGTCATTCGGTTTCGTCTAGAAACCAAGCAACCGTTGCACTGTATTATATCTCTGCAGATAGCTTATTCAATCCCCCCTTCAAAATAATCAAAACTAAAAGACTCATCAAGAACACAAATTCAAAAAAAGCAGCAATCTAGACATCATGTCTTATCTAAAACAAATCATGGAAAGAGTAATCAGCTCATGTCACTGGGAAGCACCCTAGTTTGGTTCCATGCTCAAGGGAACCAAGTTCAATTTTTCATAAGCCAAGTTCATCAGTGTAATTGAGACTGTAGTAACAAATGATCATCTGAGATCCATTGTATGGTGATGGAGAGAAAAGACCCTACTCACACACAATAAAGTAAGCACTTGGCGAAAAAATGATCAAGCAAGTGAGTTCAATTTCAAGCAGGAATGTCTTTTATCATCATTGTCCCATATTCCAAAATATGTTTAACATTTGAGCATACACATCATCACAACATTATTCATCAGGAACATGCAAAAACAGAATTGTTGGGCAATACAACAACCAGCAAGAGAATTGCAAAACACGAGCATCTGACAGAACCAGAGGCTATATAAAACTTGTTCTGACGAAATTGAAGAATAATGCTTTGAAATGCTCTGAATATTTCGAATGCTTTTGAATTGCTTTGAATATCTCTTACTCCTTTCAAATCTACGAAAAACTAAACTTAAGTTAGTAATGGCTAGAAGAACAGGCTAGAAGAACATCATATCCCTATACAAATCCCTATACAAATGTGGATCATGACAAAATAGCATTTTGGTGGATATAAAATACAAATAGCACTGAAAATTGAACTAAAACCCCTGCTTGTCACATTGGCTTGGATTTAACCTTGGCCTATCCAAACAAGTACAGTTCAACATTCATTCACTTGAGAAGTTGAGAGAACAATGCAATGCATTTCCTATTATATGCAACTATTTTATGCACAGATAATAACATATCCCCAACTTGAAACATAAGTCCAGGATGTTATACAGACTTGTCAGATTGTCAGAACATGTAACAGTATGATAAACATGCTAACATGTCCTGTTTAGATATGTCAGAATTAGTTGAATTCATGTCATGCAGCAACTCTCATTTGTTTTCAGATTCCAAATCACTCCACTTCAGCCCTAACAATTTTCTCTAACAAACAGAACCTCTCTATTAACCACTAAATTGATTACTCATGTACAATATAACAGGACATGTAGTTGATTACTCCACTCCATTTGTAGTGAATATAACAGGACATGTAGTTCATTACTCCACTCCATTTGTAGTTGATTACTCATAACAGCAATATAAGAGATACTCCTGTTACTTTCCATGTTTGTCTTGTTTAGATATGTCAGAATCAGTTGAATTCATGTCATGCAGCAACTCTCATTTGTTTTCGGATTCCAAATCACTCCACTTCGGCCCTAACAACTTTCTCTAACAAACAGAACCTCTCTATTAACCACTAAATTGATTACGCATGTACAATATAACAGGACATGTAGTTGATTACTCCACTCCATTTGTAGTTGATTACTCATAACATCCAAATATTGGCAGCTTCATGTAAAAGTGGTATCTACACTGGCCAAGTGCCAACATAAACTAAACAGCCAAATATTTATAGCTTCATCTACAATAGTACAAGTCCAACATTCACTACTACAAACTGTCACTGTAGTGGCGTTGGGCGAAACCACTGTAGTGGCGGGCCATTAGATGCCCGCCACTAGAGTTGCTGGTGCTGACGGAAGCACCAGCGCCCGCCACAACTGCTGGTAAAGTAGTGGCGGTCGGTGATGACGTCAGCCCGGACCGCCACTAATGTACCAATAGCAGTGGCGGGCGCTGGTGCTGCCCGCCGCTGCTAAGATGGCCGCCACTAAAGTAATGATGACATCACTTGCGACCGCCACTACTATTCTAGCTATAAATGCGCAGCGTCTTCCTCCCCGAGCTCTACTGGAGTTCGCATTCAATTTTGTCCGTACAATGGCGACAAAAATCTAGATAAAGAGGGCGGAGGCTTTGTTTTCGTTTCTTTTGAAGGATTTCATTCTAGGAGGTAAATCCATTCCGAATCTCACATTTATTTTGTATTTAATCATGTATACAATGAGTTATTATCGTTTTTCTAATTTAGGGTTTGTGAATAGAAATTTTCAAATAATCTTCCATTTACGGTGTTACCTTCTCCCAAATGAACAAATATGACCCTCCTCACAATTATTCATCACTTGTATATTGATTTACGTCATTTTAATCTCTTTTTAATTTGATTTATGATTATAGATCTAGAGTTATGTTGTTTGGAGAGAGAGAGAAACCAATATAGTTAATTTATTTAATAATTTTTCTGCTTAATAAGTAGTTTTAATTAAAGCATTGAGGATTTTTAATTAATGTGTTATGAGCGATAATAAATCAATATATTTTCAATTGTAAATTAATAAAATTAACAATAATGATTTTATTAATATTTTTTCAAATAATATATGTTTTAGATGGAGCACAGGTCCTGGATGTACTCGTCCAACGACGGAGATGTGGTGGCATATTTTAACAGAGTAACTGAATTTACTGAAGCTGCCGCACAATATGCTTCCCGTCAGAGTGAAGAGGCAATATATTGTCCTTGTAAAGTTTGTAAAAACGAAGCGATGTATCCGTGTTCTGATCGTGAAACCATACGATTTCACTTGTTGAAAAATGGTTTCGTGAAGAACTATTATATATGGACGAAACACGGTGAGATGGGCCAAAATCCTCCTGAAGATTCTGATGTGCCGCAAGATGCTCATCAACATAGAAGAGGTTGTGATCATACATCCGACATAACACATGATGATGTTGATCAACATGATGATGATGACGCCTTTGATGTGGAGGAACTGATGCGAAATGTTGCGCCTGAGGTGTTGTTGCAGAGAACTACAACCAAAGGATACGATAACTTTGAAGCACTTGACAAAGCATCAAAAAACCTTCTTTACGAGGAACGCCACGGATGCGATAAGCAGTATACTGTGTTGTACACAATTCTTGAGCTTATGAAACTGAAGGCCAGCAATGGATGGTCTGACACCAGTTTTTCAGATCTTTTACAACTCCTAAAAAGGTTTTGCCAAAACCCAATGGTTTACCATCTGATACGTACCAAGCAAAGAAGATGATTTGTCCGTTGACTTTGGGCGTCAGAAGATTCATGCATGCCCGAACCACTGTATCCTATATCGAAAAGAGTATGGATTGTTAGAGAGATGTCCGCAGTGCAACGCGAGTCGATACAAACGTCCAAATGACTGTGCGGAGGACTACAATGACCACCAGAAGAAGAATAATAAGAGGTTGCAGAAGAGGAATAAAAATGTTATTGAAGACCATCCTGGAAAAAAGATGGAGAGGAAAGTTCCGGCCTTAGTAATGTGGTACCTACCGGTGATTGATCGCTTGAAACGTATGTTCTCTAATCCTAGAGATGCTGAACTATTAATCTGGCATTTCGCTGGGCGAAAGAAGGACGGAAAACTTCGGCACCCTGCGGATGCTAGGCAGTGGAAATCATTTGACTTGGCCCATCCAGATTTCTCGGACGATCCTAGAAATATCAGGATGGGACTTAGCACGGATGGAATGAATCCCTTCGGTGAGATGAGGAACCCACATAGTACGTGGCCATCGTTCTATGCTTGTTCAACATTCCATCATGGTTGTGCCATAAAAGAAAATACCTTATGCTCACTACTCTAATTCTGGTCCAAAACAACCTGGCAATGACATTGATATCTTTCTAGAACCTTTGATGGAGGATATGAAACGTCTATGGGAACATGGTGTCTGTGTGTGGGATGAGCACAAGAAAGAGCACTTCAATCTAAGAGCCATAATCTTTTGCACCATAGCTGACAACCCAGGACGCATGTCCCTAACAGGACAGGTTAAAGGAAAGACAGCATGTGTAGTGTGTGTGGACCAGACAGAATCTATGCATCTTCCATCATTCGTTAAGACCGATATATATGCGACACCGCAGATTTTTACCAAAAAAACCACAAATATCGAAGAAATAGGAACCATTTCGACGGTACAATCGAGCTTGGACAGCCTCCACGAAATCGAGATGGCAAATTTCTATTCGAAATGGTAAAGAATATCAAAGTTGTTTTCGGAAAGAAGAGGAAGAAATCTGAAAAAATTTCAAAGGACGCTCCATTTAAAAAGCAGTCGATCTTCTTTAGATATTTGCCCTATTGGAAGGAGTTGGAGATTGGTCATGCTATCGATACAATGCACGTTGAGAAGAATGTCTTCGAAAGCACTATCGGTATTTTGTTAGACATACCGGGCAAATCAAAAGATGGACTCAAAGTACGAAGGGACCTTCAAACTCTCGGAATTAGACCCGAGCTTCACCCACAGGAAGGGCCAATGGAAAATTTTTCCTTCCGGCTGCTAGCTATAACCTCACAATTGACGAGAAAAGATCAATCTGCAGGTGTCTACATGGAATTAGAGTTCCAACAGGATTCTCAACGAATATAAGAATATTGTCTCCGTAGCAGATTTGAGGATGAGCGGCTACAACACTCATGATTGTCATGTTATGCTTGGGCTATTCCTCGCCATCGCAGGAAGAGGAGTCAAACATTCATTTCTGAAGATGGTGATAACACCATGTGTCACTTCTTCAATGTCATATCAAAGAAGTGATCGACACTGAAGAGTTAAATGAATTACGTAAACAAATGAGGGAGACTATGTGTCAGCTTGAGATGTGCTTTCCTCCTTCATATTTGATATTATGGAGCACTATATGATACATATAGCAGACCAAATCTTTGTTCTCGGTCCAACGTACCTGCACAATATGTATGCGTACGAGCGTCTAATGGTTATCTTCAAGGGTTACGTAACGAAATCGTGCTTATCCAGAGGGTTCCATGATAGAGGGCTACACGCTGAGGAAGTCATTGAGTGCTATGCAGATTACATAAGAGATGGAAGACCAATAGGAGTTCCCGTGTCGCGGCACCATGGAAGACTCACCGGTAAAGGAACTAAAGGCAGGAAAATCATACGAGACAATAGTTATCAAAGAATAGAGAATCACATTACAGTGTAATGCATCAGTTGGCGATTATTGAGACCATATGTTGAACAACACCTACAAGAGCTTCGTGAAAAGAATGAAGATCACGATGAACAATGGATTATGAAAGAACACAAAATTTATTTCACATCATGGCTGAGGGATCTAAACCTTTCGATCGGAGAAACCGACGAAGAGATGATGATAAATAAATTGTCTTACGGTCCATTGAGCATGGTTAAAACATGGCAAGCGTATGACATCAATGGTTTCACATTCTATACCAAAGCAAAGGATCAAAGGAGTCAGCGCCAAAATAGTGGTGTCAGAGGAGAAGCAGAAGATAGCACTGGACAAAAGAATGCTTACTATGGATACATCGAAGAAATATGGGAACTTAACTACGGGAACTCTATAGAAATCCCTGTATTTAAGTGTCAGTGGGTGAGACATCCAGAAGGTGTGGAGGTGGATGATTACGGGTTTACGATAGTTGACCTTAATAAGGTGGCTTATAAAGATGACCCTTGGATACTCGCTCAATCCGGGCACAAGTATTTTACATACTTGATCCTAAAGATGAGAAAAATACATCGTTGCTCCAGGAAAACAAAGAATTGTTGGAGTTGATGGAGTCGAAGACGAAGAAGAATACAATCAGTTTGATGAGGTGCCGTTTTTCGTTGACATATCAAGGATCAATGTGGTTGAAGCAAAACTGTCATTTGGCAGTGTGATTCCTTATCTACGCACCAATGGCGATGGAAAATTAGTTCAAGGCTAGATCATTTATGTTTAGTTGTAAAATCAATTATGTCATTTATTATTAAAACATTTTCAAGATCAAATGAGGATTGAGTGTTGTGAATTATTTCATGTCTTGTAGTTCAAATTGAACTTTTTTTGACTTTGATCATAAAAACACACTTAATGAAATAAAAACAGTACACTAAGGGAGAAAAAGTAAAGTGAGGCAGAATAATACCAATTTTTTAAATTTGATAAGTTATGATGTATTTTATGTTAAAAAAATCAAGTTCAACTAGAATTTAATTATGAATAAAAAGTCATGAAAATTAGAATAGAATGTAAAAAAAAATGTTTGGATGCTAGCAGCAAGGTTTCGAACCTCAAACCGCCTGCAGGCAGCAAGGTTCGAACCTCGACCGCATGGCACCAAAGCAACCCCCGCACCACTGCGCTACTAAGTCTTTCTCGACTTGAGTGGCAACGTATGCTAGATAACCCCACCAACGGCGGATTAGTAGTGGCGGGCATGATGACGTCACCAGACCGCCACCGCTATCATTTTAGTAGTGGCGGGCATGCTGACGTCATCATGCCCGCCACTACTAAGACCCTATATATACTTTCCACTCCCGCCGTCCGAAAACCTAGTTTTCATTTTCTAAACCCTAACTCGCCCCCCTCCTCCCGTCGCCGCCGTCGACGTCCCGGAGCACGTCGCCGCTGCCCTCCGCCCGTCGCCGCCTTCCTCGGAGCCCGTCGGCGCCGCCCGTCGTCGCCGCCATCCAGTCGATCAGTAAATAATTATTAACCTACTTCTTATTTGGTCTTATTTTATTCG